>VWPV01013385.1:0-13483 GCA_013389885.1 Geococcyx californianus
AATAACAGAAGTACAGTCAGTCTGCACACATGGAGCATATGATATTTAAAGACAGTTTTTAAATCTAATGATGTACATTGCAAAGGTAATCAGAGACTATACATATGCATCTATGATGCTTGTATTTCCCACAAGCTTAACTATAACTAACAAGAGAGCTTAACTTAACTAACAAGAATAACTATACATGCACCATTGCTTTAGGCGCAATAGCGAATAAGTGCATTTACAGTAATATTTTGAGAATATCCATCACCCTTTCAAGTACTGAAAGTAATTATGAATATAGTCAGTATATCTTGTAATGGTATATGCAGTATGTCAGATATAACAAATATATTTTAAAGACTCTCTATTTCCAATAGGAAGCAAAGTTTTTGCCACTTTTAAGAATCACTTTTTGTATCTTCCATATTATGAATATATAAAAATCTTTTAAAATCTTTATCAAATATTAAAAGATATCACATATATGACTTTTTTTAAAGGTCAGTTTTATGCCTCAGGTTGGTGCCACTAGTGAGGTAATAATAATACTTTAATGTATAGTGGGGCACCATTGGAGAACTGGTGGCAGAAAGTTTAACAGAATGGATGTTGTGGGACGTAAGAACCAGTAGGATTTGCATTTACTTTGTGCTGAATGCACAACTTTATCTTCCAGCTCAACATCTGCTGCTGACGTTGGGGGAATATGTAAAAAGATTTGCAGTTAATCTCTAACTTTATTTTATAAATTATTAATTTAACCACTGACATTCAGTTTATCCCTCATATGTGTTTTCACTGTCTCAGATTTTTTGAAGTTCAGATAACTTGATCCGTGGTATTTTAGATAGTAAGTAACCGGTTGGGAACTATCTCTGAACAGACATCAGATGACCCATAACTACAGAGGAAAAAAATGCTGTACTCAATAACCATCGCATCGTAACTAATGCTTTGATGGAGAGTGCTTCATTTTCCTCTAAAATCTGAGAGTCGTGGCATTTGAGACCCATGAGGCACTTATGCAGAACAGACGTAACAAGTAGTACTAAATACAGGGTGAAGGTGTTTGAGTGGTGGAGATGAATGTACAATTATGTTTTGTAATATGGGCATTGGATTGGGTGAAATTCTCTTCTCTAGACTACTTTGTAAGCTTGCACCCATAGAGGGCAGCGGTGGTGGTGGTGGTGGGAATTGTTCTGATTTTTGCTCCCATGATCACTCCTGTTACCTGCTTAAAAAACCAGAGTGGATGTGAGCCAGTCTCATGCAAGGAGCTGCAGTTTGGAAATCCTGAGCTTGAAAAATGAAATATGACATACATACCTATATGTTTTATATAAGAATATATGAGCACTGCGGCCAGTTCTCTTCAATATCTTCATCCTGGGGCCAGTGCTCTTCAATATCTTCATAAACGACCTGGATGAAGGACTTGAAGGTTTATTGGCAAAGTTTGCAGATGACACAAAACTGAGAGGAGCTGTTGACACTCTTAGGGGCACAGAGGCCCTGCAGAGGGATTGGACAGATTGGAGAGCTGGGCAATCACAAACTGCATGAAATTTAACAAGGGCAGGTGCCGAGTTCTGCACCTGGGACATGGCAACCCTGGGGTCTGAGAGGCTGGAGAGCAGCCGTGTGGGGAGGGACCAGGGGGTTCTGGTTGGCAGCAAGTTGGACATGAGCCAACAGTGCCCTGGCAGCCGAGAGGGCAACCATGCCCTGGGGTGCATCAAGCACGGCATTGCCAGCTGGGCGAGGGAGGGGATTGTCCCGCTCTGCTCTGCACTGGTACGTCCCCACCTCGAGTCCTGGGTGCAGTTTTGGGCACCAGAGTATAAAAAGGACATAAAACTACTGGACAGTGTCCAGAGGAGGCCACAAGGGTGGGGAAGGGTCTGGAGGGGAAGTTGTATGAGGAGTGGCTGAAGTCTCTTGGTCTGTTCAGCCTGGAGGAGACTCAGAGGGTGTTACTGCCTTCTCACAAGGGAGGGAGGGGAAACAGGAGCTGATCTCTTCTCGTCACCTACGATAGGACTCGAGGGAATGGCGGGAAGATGTGCCAGGGCAGGTTTACATTGGATATTAGGAAGAGGTTCTTCACCCAGCAGGTGGTGGAGCACGGGAACAGCTCTCCAGGGAAGCAGTCACGGCACCGAGTCTGCCAGCACTCAGAAAGCATTTGGACAATGCCCTCAGACACACAGTGTGAGTGTGGGGAGTGTCCTGTGTAGGGACAGGGGTCAGAGTTGATGATCCTTTTGGGTCCTTTCCAACTTGAGTAATTCTGTGATTCTATGAATAGGGACAATGTGCTCCACATCAGATATCAGTCATGATTCTCTGCTCATAACAAAAATCTCTTGTGGCTTTCAGTCATTTGGTGGAATTATATGGACACATTTTTCAAATATTTTTTTGCTAGAATTTGGCTAGACATCCTTTCTCTTAACATGGGTAATCCTGTAAAGATATTGCTAGAAGGTTAGAAGGGAGAAATCCACATTCAGGTGTATAAGCAACACTGGAAATTCACCATATCCAGGCCTGGTCTGGGCTATTATTCTGTTTATCTAAACCATTGAGTTTAAAAGCATGTGTGAAGAGGGTTTGAGCCATGACCTCTGGTACAAATATTTACATTCTGTTATTACACTCTATAAACCTAGCTTTTTGTAACTGGCACCAAAGTGCTACTCCTTATGCTTTATGAAAAACTAGAACTTTGAAGAGAACATTCTTGTTGTGAGCAAAGATTCAAATTCTTAACCTTCAAATATACAGTGAACATCTTGAGGTAAGCTGGAGGATTTATCACTATGGGAAAAGAATTCTTGCATCTCCATAAACATTTACAAAAAATTTCTATTGGAATATAAAATAGTAAGCATCACGTTATAATCAACGCTTAGAGGTGCATGTTGCAACATAAACCATATAAATGACAATGTCAAAATTATATGTATATTGTATTGCAAGTAGCGTATATTATAGCATAGTTCCCTCAAAAAAACCCCAGTAAAACTACCATATTCCTTTAAATAGTTTCTATTCTAACAGATTGCATTATTTGACCAGTTGTATTGATTTGATTTAGTGGTGAAATGCATAAACTTTTTAGCATCTAAATAGTGTTTCATCATCCAATGGGGACGGAATGAATCTGAAAAGAAGGTACAAGTGAAGTAACTGTGAAAACTGTGGCCTTACTGGTAGTCTTCTAACTATTGCGACTTCATTGCCTTCTGAGATAATGTTATTTTTCCTCAGTTTCCCTTCTTTCTTCTGAGAAAACCCTTCCATACACTTGTAGGAATGAATGTGACATTTATTCTACAGGTATTTTACAGGTAGCTATCAGGCAGATAATAATTTATGTGATGACTTCTGTGTGGCAGCTGGATAGACTGAAAATTTATTTCTGCTTGTGTTGTTAAAATATCAAAATCATCTTAAAACAAAATCTTATGGTTTTGTTCCAATCCCAGTTATGCTGTTTTCTTTGTAATAAAGTGGTCTACAAAACCTGCAACATCAAATGCAAACATGACTCCCCGTACCCCCTGCCACATGAACAAGCAAACCACCTAATCATCAATCTGAAATTGCGTTTTTACCATAGCAACCTGAACACTTGCCTTCTGAAACGCTTCATTAATGAAAATACCAGGAGAATTATTTGCATCTAGAAAATTACAGCGATTTAGAAATATTTAGTATTTCAGTATTTCATTTGCCAGCTTCTACCTCATAGGGAGTCATTCACTTTGGTCATGCAGCTTGGTTTGGTTTAGGGTTTTTTTTTAGCTTTTAATTGCTTATGTTTCTGCGTTGATTTTAATTTTGCTTATATAAACTCTGAGCAGAATCTGAGTCTAAGTATTTTAAAATGGAATCTTCAAGATGTTCTGGGCTTCAGGGCATTTTGTTGTGGGTTTATTTTTAAAATATAAATATATAATATATATTTTAAAATATATAATATAAAAAATATTTGGAAAGTATTGTGCAAGTGTTGGTGGTTACCCTGAATTTGTTAAACTTATTCCTTGTTAAAGGGAATTA
Organism: Geococcyx californianus; assembly: GCA_013389885.1. NCBI lineage: Eukaryota > Metazoa > Chordata > Aves > Cuculiformes > Neomorphidae > Geococcyx > Geococcyx californianus. The sequence goes on from VWPV01013385.1 coordinate 4,060, forward strand.
TGATGTATAATTCTTGATAATTTCTGAGAGAGGACATAATTTCAGCTTCAGCTGTGTCCTTTTATTCCATGAAGCTGCTTATTAATAGCAGCAGTGGAGCCTTGCAAGCTTTATGCATTATAAAACCCCAAATATATATGAGCTGCTGTCCAGGAACATAATAGCGTTTGACATAAGAAAGTATAGTTTGTAAGGCTATGAAAACCAAGAGCCGTCAACTCAACAGGGAAAACACAGACACAACAGCTCAAACCACTGATTTTTTTATCTCCCTAATCTGTAAATAATTTGCACTGCATAAAAATCATTTAAGTTAAATGTGAGCCTTGCAGTTCATCATAGTTTAAGTGTATGAGCAGAATTCTCAGTTTCCCAAGAAAACCTTTATCCTAATAAGCTGAAGCATTTTATCATAAATCTCAGATTGTCTTCTTACCTAAACTCCCACACCTGCATCTAAAAAGAATTCTGGTGAAGAGTGTGGAGTTTTGCTGGTGCAAATGAGGGGCAAGTGTTGCCCGCTGCATTTAATCAGAAAAGCACTGGCTTTCACACTCACCCAAGGGTGACAAGTGTTACTTTCCTGGCCAGAGTGACATTGCACATATTTTTGCACGCCAGGTTGCATTGGCTGCCACTGAGAGCAGATAAGTGAAATATCACATCCCTCTGGTGTGTCACAGTACAAAATTTGTGACCCAGATTCTGTAGGTAGTGCTGTTCAGAGACAGAGGGGTGGAAAGACAGCCTTACACTTGTAGAACCGGGTCTGCTTAAACCAGGCCCTCAGCAAAACTATCAGGAGCTCACTTGTACAGGGACTCAACAGCTAAGAACCACCAGACCATTGGAAACTACGGGCAAGTGACCAAGGCCACTTTCCCAGCTGTGCACCTGTGGGAAACAGTGCCAAAGCACACTCTTTGGGGGAACATCCCGAGAAGAGCTGCGTCGGATTTGAGGCTGTGGGGACACAAAGTGTAAGGTATGACTTCTAAGGAAAAAAATAGGGAAAAATGGGCACGTAGCATTGCTCTTTTCCAGGATACAAGGAATGCGTTGCAGCTAAGTGGCCACATTCTTTCCAATAAGTTTTTCTGAGAAAAGAACATTTTTGCATCTAATTCCTCAGCAAATAGTCCTACAATTTGACTCAAACTAAAGTCTAAGGGAAGATAGACTCAGCCTTCTTGATGCCACTAACTGAAATGCTGTGCCTGTGCATTGTCATTTCTTTCAGAGAAAAATGTGAGTAACCCAGAGTGGCCAGAGTAGACTCTGGAATGTCCTTGGCAGGAAGGGCTGATGTTGTGGATATTTGTGAATTTTCATCATTATTAATGTCCTGACGTCCTGGGGTTGTTCAGCCTGGAGAAGAGGAGGCTCAGGGGAGACCTTATTGCCCTCTACAACTGCCTGAAAGGAGGCTGTAGTGAGGCAGGAGTGGGGCTCTTCTCTCAGGTGACCAGTGACAGAACAAGAGGACNCTGGAAGATACGGAAGACTTTCCATAACTTCCAGCACAAAAGGGTTCCTAATTAACAGTGTATGATCTCAACTAGAATGAGTACCTTGCTGAAGTACTGGAAAGCATCTACTACTACTACTTTGTTATTCCCAGATGGAATAATATGTAACATCTGAAGTAACATCTCTGCTGTAAGTGCCTGGAAGTCCAGCAAAGTCAGCTATAGTTTAAACTTCAGATTTGGATGCAGTTTGTGTGGCTCACCTGCAGGAAATTTTTAACATACATAACATATTAGAGATCCTTGGTGTTAGTTTTTGTAAGGAAGGAAACAGGTTCTGCCAAAGTGCTGTTATCACAGGAAGGGGATGATATGAAAGCATATGAGTATTAAAAGTGCATTGTAGTTAAATCTTCTGGCTTGTGGCGTTGGACATCAAGCCTCACGATTCTGATTGCACATATAACATGCTGTGTTTGCCTAAGCTTTCTAACAGCTCAGAATACAGGTGATTTCTGTCACAATGTAAGGGAAATACAAGCTGTACATTATAGGTCATCCTATATCTCTGCATACTGGATTTAAGAACAATAAGCCAGCCTCTAAAATAAGTCATTCTGAATTGTCCTTGAAAATTGTCAAAGACTAATTATTCTGCTAATGTTTTTTGACTTACTCAAAGGCTATTTTTACCACGAAATTTTCCTCGCAATGAAAATGCTTCATTCTGCTTCTTTAGTTAGTGATACGTCCTTGAAACATAGGTCCTAAGTTTTGAAATTATCAAGGGCTTTCTAAAGTGCAGACCAGTTTACTTTGTAACTCAACTGATTCTCTCTTTCCATCTCATCACATTTAACAAAACCAAGCTTTCATAAGCAAACACAGAAAATTACCACAGTGCCTGAATTTGAAATAAATAATAATAATGTATGAACTTGCAAATATGAAGATCCTCTTTCCAAGACGTTACATTCATTAGTAGATCCAAATATAACCACACTAGAGCACGCTGTCCTTCTGTTTTGATTCAGTGCAAGTGTTTGGTTATGAAGTTAGCGGTATGATGTCTCAATATCAACAAACAGTGCACCTGAATGGCGCGATCAGGCATAGCTATGCTGATTTCACACGGAGTGCCTTGATTCTCACTGAGGGAAGGCAATTTATGGTTTACTTTTCTAATGTGGACATTCTGTGAGACGCAGAGGTCTTTCTGGATGATAGCACATATTTGCCAATTCAAAATAGATTAGATTATTAGAAATTAGGATTAGAAATTATTAGAAAATTAATTAGGATTAGAAAATTAATTAGGATTAGAAAATTAATTAGGATTAGAAATTCTAGGAACGTTTTGGGAGGAATTTCCAAACAGTCGTCATGGTTGTTCTTAATGAGGAATTACACTTTATTTACTTGGACTCAGGTAGAACTTACACTATTGGAAGAAAGCAAATCCATAGTGCATGTAGAAAGACTTCTTGCATTTACCATGCTCTAAATGTGGGCAAGGATTTCTAGACAAGCCTTTTCACCTAATTCTGTTGAACTTCCATGAATGCCTTGGTTTTATTTTCTGTTACTCTTAAACTCTTATTTATATTTATTTTTATATGTGGGGGGAATGGAATAGTACATAGTTTACCTTTGTTGGATAACTTTTCAAGAAAGAACTCACGTGGGAAATAGTTTTTGATCCAAAAATTCTGAGTCACTTACCTTTTTGCATTTTCAGGCAGTAATTTTCTTCAGACCCGTTACTTTGTGCCCATATTAAGTTTCAAAAAAATTAATAATATAGGATAGAAAGGGTACAGTGGAGAAAGGTGCTATTTCTTGACACTGGCATTGATGTTGTTGTGATACAGGAGCACTTGATTAAGAGTTTGCCAAGTCCCTTTTGAAGCTGTGCAATAAATCTCTCTCTGGAAAAGTTTGAAAGGGTGTAAGGGAGGAAGTTGTAGACAAATGCCTGTGGGATATTTACTAATCTGCTCCCTCCAGTCATCAGTGACTTCAGCTGGGCCAAACCCACAATACTGGGAGGTCACTTGGTTAATGAGACAGCATTAACCCTTTCCAGCATTACGTTATGCCCTCCAGTCATTAGCACTCATATCAGATTCCCAGCTACTAACCCTTATCTTTAGAAAAACATCCTCAGAGACTTCTACAGGGACCAGCATGAAAGCACAAATTATAAATGGGTGGTTTGAAAGCTTGGAATGAAGAGGAATGATGAGTTGCTCTTGCTTGCCACACTTGAATGTAATTGCATCAGGAATAACAATATTATTACACTATTATTATTTGTAATATAATTACAGTGATATATCAGGTTGGAAGGGGTGAGCAGATAGATTTTAGACGTAAGAGGTAACTTCGTTCATATTAGCCCTTTTTTGGATGGATGAGGTTTGGTTTTGCAAGAGGCTGTGTGTAAATGAGGACACCAGAGTGGGGTTGCGATATCAGTATTGACGTATAAAACAGTGGATTTATGGGTCCTAAGTTAAGATAAGCAATATTAAACACCTCACATTCTGCAGTTCAGATTAATAGAGCAATTTTTGTGTTAACAGTTTCAGATAAGCAGGTCTGTGAGAAATGTGTTGTTGCAGTCTTCTATACTTGATAGCTTACAGCTATGGCTATCCATTTGGCACCAAACCATTTAATGCAGCCCGTGGGTCTTGAGGACATGTAAAACTGAGTCACAGTAGGAAAATCTTTCCCACTTGGTCTTAGGGTTTCATTTAACACTGCAGTCTGGTTAAATGTTCATCCGTCTTTAAGCTGGTGGGATTGCTTAGCTCTGTCATGGTTAATGTCTCTGGTTTTTAAGGTTTTTTTTCTGAGGTTGTCTACAGAGTAATTTCATGGTTTCTTACTTTTAAAATTTTTAAAAGCACCCCATCTTTTAATATATTTTTTTTTGTTTGAACTCTTAGTTTAACAAAACATTTGTAGGAGAATTTAATTTTTTTTAGTTGTAAAAAATCATAGAAAAGGAGGACCCTTACAAATACCCTAAGATTGTCTCAAAAATGTAGCTTTTCTGACTAATCCTATTCTGTATGTCAGTTTCTGCTTTGTCCTCTCAAAGAAGTACATTTTTTTCCTGCACACCCTCTTATGCCTGCAAAAAGTGGAAAACCTGTATTTCAAATAGAAGCAGTTCCTTAGATCAGTCTTTGAGCCCCAAGCAGCCTAGAAAGAGAAAGCGTAAGGTAAAAAAGCAAACACTTTTACTTGAGATCAAATGTTTGGGGAGGACCTGTGCTTCCTTCACAAATACCTCAGGTACCCAGACGTCTAGTTAAACTGGCCCTAGTGAAAGTGAAAGCTAGCCTTATGCTAAAAGCTCAGTTCGAACTCACTTCTGCCCACTTTGCAAATCATTGATAGGAGTTAAAACACTGTCATTGACTTAATGAGGAAGCTTTGAAAATCAGCCTTTTTTTATTCCCAGCACCCTAGAAGGAAACCAGCCAAACAAAAGAAACAAGTAAGGGAAGGTGTTACAAACATTCTTAAGGGATTGTAAAAGGTTTATCAGCTAGGTGACTCCAGTGTGGTTGACGTCTCTTTGTTTACTTGTTGATTTCTGTTGTTTATTTTTAGTGTCTTATTAACTGCAGGAGTTTCTTCCAATAGAAGTCCAGCCAGCGCTACCTAAAATAAGTTCTGATTTGCTGTTGTGTTCACATTGGCTAACATCAAGTTTTATTGTAAATTATTCAAAATGCAAATTTGGTCGAAAGAGTGGAAACACTTATAAGCTTTGCTTTGTGTAACACATATACCAACACCTGCCTTTCTGGACAATAAGAACTCAATCAAGATTTCAAGAGTCATCAATACCCATAAACTACTTGCTGGAAGTCCTTATGTGACAGGAATTGACATTTCTGAACAGTAACTGTATTTTACTTTGCTTAATCCACACAAGACTAAAGAGACCTCTCCTTTGTTACTCAGGTAGTGGGGAATGCTGCAAGCCGTGAGTAGGATCAATCAAACTGTACTCCTCTCCTGAAAGCTGTTTCTTATTTATTGTGACAAGCATGGATCTGAAGAAGCTGTGAGGAGTGTGCTGAATGTGCTGATGAAAGGTGGTCAGATGGTCAGGATAATAAATAATGTTTATGCTTGCAACAACGATGCACATTTTGGAATTCCAGCCTAAACATTGCAGCATTTACATGGAGATTACACACCAAAAAAAGAGATTCCTCTAAAGTTCTGTATGTTCAACTCTTAAACATCACATCATCACCGTGTCTCCATTTCCTCATCTGCGGAATAAGGAATATCTAAACAAAAAAGCTGAAAAGCACCAAAGGACTATAACTGGCTGTTAATATTATCATCTCCTCAGAGGAAAACAGTCTAGTTTGACTGGTCAGTGATGTGTTTATACAGGAAGGAAAAAGACATTTGATCTTATCTTATGTTTAGAAAACCAGAGTAGTTAAAGAACAAACTGCATCTATTTGTTAAAAAAAATAGGGAAAGATGATGTTATATGTTTTAATTAGTTAATTTGAAATAAAAAGACCTGTTTTGTGGGGTTTACTGACAGAAACTCAATAAATTGCTTCTACACATGATACATAGAAGGAATACAGTTAGATACCCAAATAGAATAAAAAATCCTGTAGGGAGCAACTTAGAAAAGTAATCTCTTTACTGGCAGATTGAGGATCTTCTGCCCTGTTCTTACAGGTTGAAAACAGATCTCAGCACTGGTAAGGAAAGCTCCTGCAACTGTATTAAGCTTGCTACACACCCTTTTTATCAGGTTTCTCTCTTTCAAAGACTTGGCTCTTGTCTTTTACTTTAGATGTTGCAGGCTTTTACAGAAAAGGCACCCCAGACATGAAAAAAATACCATTGTTCAACATAGGTGCTTGTGCTGACTTTAGGGTTGTTTAATGACAGACAGAAATCCTGGAAATGATCCTGATTTCTCTCTCCTCTGCTCTACTACTCCTTGAACTGCCCCTTGCGAAATGTGTTGATTTCAACTCTCCGATGCTAGCTCACCAAATCGTCTAATCTAACCTAGAGACGTTAAAACCAAAAATGTATGTTAAAATTTCTGTCCCGTAACTTTAAATTGTCCTCAGGTCACTCAGCCAGAATATTCAGTGTACAAACCAAAGTGCTAGTTGCAGGAGAAACCTGTACAAAACAATATGCTAATGCTCCTGAAGAAAAGTAAACCTGACTCTTGCCTTTCTTGAAATAATTTGAAGTTTTGCAATTATTTAACAAAAACATGGTTGAGCTTTCTTGTGAATAGCTTGGAACAGACTTTAGGATATGCTAATGGTCCAGTATCAGTAACTGGTAATCTCCTCCTGCCCCTCCACTCCAGCATTCTTATCATTTCTGTCTCTGGTTTTGATTTCTTGCTTCTTTTTGAATGCAGCAAGTGCATCACATTTCAGTCAGTTACGACAGTATATATTTTGTTTCCTTCTAATGGGTTCTCCTATCTTTCCAATGCACTGTAGTTATATGATATCTCTTAATGGTCAAGGTCACAGACATACAACACCAAGACAGGCAGGGATTCACATTAAAAACATAAATTACACACATCCACATGAAATAGTCAAGAAAAGAGAGATCTTATTTCTAAGCTGCGTAAGAACTGTCCTCTACCCCCTCTTTGTTCTGTTAAGATTTTTGTAAGTTGTTTAATGCAAAGGTGCTGAAAAAATAAGAAGAAACCAAATTAATTCACAGTCAAAATTCACCATATCATTCAAACTTTCATATTCTGCAAATGTAAAGAAGGGTTTAACTCCTGTTTTCCATATGAGGATCAGATTATTAAACATCTGACACGACATTCAAAATTATATATATATATATGTGACTGCATGCCAGAATAATCATGAAAATTAACATACCTTCTGCCAGAAACACCAGGAAAAACAAATAAACAAACAAACATGTTTTCCTAATGCACATACAAATTTAAATTCTCCAAATCACATTTGCTCTATCAAATCCTTATCAGGATGAAAGTCTTGCAGGTTGTGGGTTTGGAGATAATTAATACATTCAGAAAACTACAATACTTTAAAAGCAGAGTATTTTCCTGAATTCAAGGAAAGCGAGTAGTACATGTACCCCATGAATACTATAATATTGTCTTAGACAATAGGAATATCTCAAAATATTAAACAACATTTACAGGAGATGTCTTATGGACAGCACAAGGTCTTAAGAGGAGAAATAAATTTTGAATCCTCTTATCATCATCAGAACTATGTTTTTATTCCTCTGGTATTTAAAAAAAATCAAAGATTTTCTTTTGCAGTGACATACTGTAATTATGTCAAGATCTTTAAAAAAGTAGCAGGGCATTAATGAGACAGAAGGTTGGTTTAATGGAAGAGCTGATCACAAAATGTCATTCACACATAGCAAGTAATTGTTCTTAAGATATTATGAGTCACTAATGCCTCAGGTGTTTGCTCATGTGGGCATAACTAGAAAAAAATCTGAAATACTCTTTTATCACTAATCTGTGAAACACGAGAATTGCCTAGCCTATTAATTATTGTAATTCGCTGTCTGCAGTCAAGAATTATGATAGACTTTTAGATTTCAAAATATTTTGAGTTAATCTCAACTTGATCCATTAAAATCTTCCAAAATGAAGAGTTCTATGGAAAAAAAATATCACAGATAGCCCTCTCTCTCTTTGGTGGAAAAGAACTGCAAATAATGAACCTTTACAAATAGTCTTTATCCAGTAATATGCAAAGGGTTTTACTTTAAAAAATAGCCCAGAGCTGAAGAAAAATGGGAAACGAAGATTAACCCAGAACACTTGTGAGTATTTAGAGTTTGATCTCCACTGAGAATCTCAGAGGCCATGAATCCCTTTAGAAATAGCGAAGGAGAAAACATGAAAAGTTGATTTAGAAGCAGGATAATCTGATACAGATATATACGGAAAAATTAATTTGAGGGAGGGAAGAGGCTTGAGTAGGTTCTCCTTTGGAATTCCCAGTATTTTCCTCACTTGCTGCAAGCTGGAAGTACTACAAGGAAGGGGCTCCTCTTCTGCAGGGAAGCTCTTCTGTCTCCACCAGAGCCTAACACATGTTTTCATCTCGCAGTAAGCAAGGATGGCAGGGACTCACACACTGTCACCGTGCCCAGCAGCTCTTCGTGTAGGAACTGAAAGCACACGCTGCCTGTGCAGTACCTCTCAGCAGTGAACAATCCCCAGCCGCTAAAAAGTATTCGAGCTGACATTGCTAAAAAACTTAATCCTCTCACTGGGTTTTGTCAGTTCTTGACCTAGTTTCAAGCCTAAAACAAATGCCTGTTTTAGACGTCTAGGAAAGGAAGTTATTCAAGTGGTTTAGAACCTAAAAAAAGAAAAGATCATGATCATGTTCAATTTAAAAAAATAATCTGAGATTTGAGGGGCAAAAAATTTAATTTTGGTTAAACTTTATTGGCCTTAGAAATGATGAAAATTCCTGTTCTACTGCAGGCAAATGGGATGTTCTTCTCCGTTCTCGTTTATCTGAAGTACCAGAAATAGCAGTATCATCAAGTGGTAAATATGTCTATTGAAATAAAAAGAATGCTGAAAAATCATATAAAGAAACTTACAATTTAGTCAAAAATTAGCATGCAAATGTTCCTTCTGTATAGTTCCATTGATGAAGAATTGCATCACTCATTTTTGAAGTGTCACAGATTCTTCATTCTTCCTCATTTGAAGGATATCACAGTATCACAGTATCACAGTATCACAGTATCATAAGGTTGGAAGAGACCTTTGAGATCATCGAGTCCAACCTATGGCCCAACACCTACACCTACTACCTACACCTACTCCTACTTGTCAGCTACACCGTGTCACTAAGTGCCTCATCCAAATTCTCTTTGAACACCTCCAGGGATGGTGACTC
>VWPV01013386.1:0-66429 GCA_013389885.1 Geococcyx californianus
CCCCCCACGGGAGGCGGCCCGGCGCAAGCCCGGCGCGTGGTGGGGGGCGGCGCGGGCCGTGAGGGAGCCCGGGGACGGCGCCGAGGAGGGAGAGGAGGAGGAAGACAACGAGGAGGAAGAGAGCGAGCAGCAGCGATGGAAGAACCGGACGATGAACGGTAACCGGCTCCTCGGCTCCGGCGGCGGCGCGGACACGTACTCCGACTCGGAGGAGGAGGAGGGGGAGAAGCAGCAGGTAGCGAAGGAGGAGCCCTCTGCGCTTCGGCGGCCCCGGCGGAGCCTCAGCAAGCCGCCCGCTCCATTCATAGCGAGCAAACGCGCCGCGGCCGGCGCTGGCGCGATGGAGACGGGCCCGGAAAGGGCTGGCGGGGGCGGTGGTGCCGGTGCGGGCGTAACGAGTGACAGGGCGGAGGCGGCGGCTGCCGGGAGTCTAGACAGGGGCAGGAACCGGGAGGAGGAGGCGGCGGCTGGGGGAGGAGGAGGAGGGTGTGAAAATCTGGACTCCAGTCCTCCCAGCGCCAGATACCGCTTTGGCCTGTCTAAGAAAGCCCCCTCGGGATCGCTGCTGCCGCCACCGCTCACGGACAGCAGTAACACCGCTGACCCTCCAGGCACCATTAGGAAAGCGACCAATAATCACGTTCTCAGCGGTGCTGCTGGTAGCTATAATGCCGAATCCAGGATCTACGCGGCTACTAATAGCCTTCCCCCGGGTGGAACCGCCTCCTCCCTTAGACTCAACCACTCCAATCATACGGGTTCAAATCATACCTACCTGAAAAATACCTACAAAAAGAATCTCTCCGAGCCCGAGGAGGAGCTTCTCCAACAGTTCAAGAGAGAGGAGGTATCCACCACTGGAGGCTTCAGTGCACATTACCTGTCCATGTTCCTCTTAACTGCTGCATGCTTGTTCTTTCTGATACTGGGATTCACATACCTGAGAATGAGAGGTTCTGGAGTAGCTGAGGATGTGGGAGCCAACAGTAAGTATTAGGTGAAGGGTAAGAGCAGTTTCTTTCTGCAACTGGATATACAACTGTTAATTCACTTTTGCATTCCTAGACATCCCTCGCTGAGCAGTTCTGGGTTCCACATTGGTATAATTTCCTATATAGAATGGAGCACAGAGAAACCGTTTTTCTTTAAGCATCAAGCCTTGCGAGATTGTTTAATAAACTTGCAAGACATTTCAGGATAAACTCAAATCCTGGCATTCCCTCCTGTAATCTGTTAATACTTCTCTTTCTAGCATGTTTTCTTCACAAAGCAATTTTATGTGTTTTTTTAATACAGAAGATACATGGTTAATAACGATGTGACGAGGTAAGGCTTTATGCTAATCCAAGAGAAGTAATCATGCACATTTAGATACTTGGGATTCCTGCAGTGTTGAGATTCAACTATAGTTGTTTGGTAATAAAGCAGTTTGTGTTCATTTATCTGTAGTGAAGCTGGAAAAGGATGCTAACTTAAGGTGATGTTACACACTCCAACAAGCTTTGTGCAGTGAATGCTGGACATATTGTGTATTATTTTCTACTAAGTCCTTCTTTCAAAATTTGAGAGTATGTTTATAGATGAAATACTGTTGTGCTTTAGTTTGAATTTTAGAGCATTCTTTTTAAATCCTGATTTACTTGGGAGCTGCTTTAGTATGTGAAGGTAACTTCTTGGAAGGGATTTAGAAACTACCATTTTCTATTCACAAAGCATCCGAAAATGGAAACATACCACCTAAGGGGTAGTGATTCATGCTAATTCAATTCTTGGCTGCTCAGAAATGGGCAGTGGAGATTCTAACATCAGAAAGAAAAGTCATTCCATTGCTGTATTAATTGCTCATCAAGAGCAAGAAAAAATTATGCATAAAGATACTTTTGGGATGTGAGAGCATTAGAAGGTCCTTTGGGACTTACATTTCTCTTGAAATGATTGAGGAAGGCATGTGAGGAGTATGCACGTGCATATACTTCTTTGTATAGATAGTAGAGGATTTGTATACGTGTATGTGGGCATGTGTACAGTGCCTTGTAAGGAGTGATCCCACTGTTAGATTGGGATCTGCTAGATGTTACAGGGCAGAAATAGCAGCATGGGCTGTTTTCCACCCCCCCCTCCCCCTTGAATACTATTCATTACATTATGGTAGCAGAACAGTTATTAATTCTGTTTGATGCTCTTGGACGGGGAGAGTAAAGGATTTAGTGTTTAGGAACGACAATGTCAGCAAGGACTTAAGCATTTGCAGAGGTTTCATTGCTGTCCACGTGGCTCTTAAGTACTGCTCAGCCTAGGGTTTTGGGAAGGTGGTGTGAACGTACACAGATGCACTAAAATTAGATACCGTATAGTGTGACTCGGACTCTTATTCTGTGATCAACTTCTGGCCATAACTGCTAGAGACATAAATTTTCTTATGTATTGATAAGCTGTGTAATTCTACTGATGTGTATTAGATTATTTTTTTTTCCTAGTCTTGAAATCTGATAACTTTAATAGGGGAGAAGGAAGGTCTGTCAGCCTACTGGGGTAAACTTTCTGGATGTCAGGTTCAGTGGTTTATCAGCCTGCCATGCTGACTGATAAAGCTGAATGTCTCAGCTATGCAGATAATAATTTGTGAAAAGAAATTGATTCTGAACTTTGTCTTGGAAGAAAACTTCATTTTGAATGTGTGAACTTTTCCTATACAGCATGTGGGAGCAGTGTGTTGTGTGTATTGCTCTTGAAAAGTTAACCCAGCAGGAACTGATATACAGGGAAAAATCGTTCTCTTTTACACTTTTGCTTACATTAGGCTGCCCAGCCAAAGGTCTGGTAGCCCAGTGTCACTTGGTAGTTCAATTAAGCCAGTTCTTGGCCTGTTCCTTTTCTGTTTTCAGTGGTACTCCTGAAAGTGAATTTCCTGAAGAGTTACTCTGGCAATTTCATCTGTCCTCCTTCCTCACAGCCCTGGGGCTTTGCAACGTAACAAGTGAGAACAGCGGGAATAGGGCCCACTGGAAGAAGGGAACAGCAGTTTTTATGGCTTGCTGCTTTGATAGGAAGAGGAGCATGCTACCTCTTAAATAATATGGGAATGAGCAAAGAATTACCTTGGCCATACATTCAGCACGTGCTTGCTACATTCCTGTTGCTCAAATGGACATATGCAACAAAAATATGGTAGGTCTGTAGAACAGGTGAAAGACAACATGGGCTGCTGAAGACAGACTGCTATGGGGAAAGGAAAGAAGCCTGTCTTCTATTAGGTGCTTTCATAAGCTTTAACATTGTCTGAGTGAGTCCTTTGGCTCTTAATGCTTGTGTTGGGTGTATTGGCTGTTTTCTGTATAGAAGCAGAACTGATTGGTACATTGTTTTATTAAAAAATAACAGTGTATCTCAAGAAACAACCTTTCAGTGAGGTGATTGGATACCAAGATTTTTTTCTGTCTTTCGGACGGCTGTAGGTAAGATGCTATTGGCTGAGAGTGGTCTGATGGTGAAATACTCGTTTATTTTCAACTTCAAGCTATTATCGTAAAAGGTTTTAGGATTCAGTGGAGTTACATCTCTAATATAGTTACTGTGAGAAAATAAAACAGGCAGTTATTTTTATATTTGAGTGGCTTCTTATTTTAACTTTGCGGGGAATGATGCACAATGAGTTTACTGTTGGTTGTCTCAATTGTTCATTACTTAAAATGAAATTCAGTCAAATTAAAGTGATACTTTGTGTGTGACATTGAAAAATATTTATCACCAAGTACACCCAATATCAGTGCTTAAAATATTTGTCAAGCTGTAATTAGAGAACAGAAGGAGATGTTTGTAATGGAGGAGGCTTAAAACTAGATGTTGGGGTTGAATTTAAGCCAGGTAAAATAGTATAGATGAGAAGTGGTAAGCAGAAAACTTCAGAAGAGGATTGTCACATCATGCATAGTGTTCGAATGATTTCTTATTCAGAGCTGATAAAGTGGTTTAGCTTTTCTGCACATGTGGCATAAAATGTTCAAAGACAAACTGGAACTGGTCTGTTTCTTTAACCTACTTATCATCACTTAACGGAAGACTTCTATTCATTTTGCTGTGTGAAATGCATATAAATATTTATGGGGCTTTTCCTAAAGCACCTCAAACCACTGAAATTGCACTACTCTTTAAGCTTACCTAAAAGACCAACTAATGCATCAGTGCGTATTGTGCTTGCCATCTCTGACAATGTTGCATCTGAAAAGAAAGACCAGTTTGGTCTTGGTGCTGGTAACCTCATTTGTGTGGCTCTTGCTGTAAAGCATGTTCTGCTTACACCTGCCTTCAAAATACCATGAAATTGTATCGACTTCGTCCCAAGCCAGCATAGTATTTTATCAGGAAAATGGTAGCTTTGACTTTTGTATGCTTCCTAGGGCTCTTACTCAACTCTTCAGGGTGTGATCTCTTTGGTTTTATTTTGTGATCTCACTTGGAGCATCTCAAATGGCTGCTCCTGGGAATTAGTTCTAGAGTTATTTTTCTTGGAAAGCTGATAATGATATCAGATCAGTAAGGGTCGCTTTCAGGTCTGGTTTGCTTTCTGAAAAATGGGGAGACTAGTACTGTGCTGTTTAAGGTTGTAATCTGAAATAGGTTGCATTTAAATTACTTTCACGGTTTCTGCTCCAGAACTTAACCTGGGGGAGGGGTTGGTGTAGCAAAAAACCACCAACAGATAAAAGTAATCTTGAAACTTTCAGATAGGTCTTGTTTAATACCCTATGCTCTTAATTAGGAGAGGCTTTTGAAAGTGACATGTCTTGTTAGTAATTTGTATCTTTCTATGATACTTGTTACAAAACAACTGCTAGGAGGGTAATCCTTACTATATTTGCTACAGCTTGTGTTTTTGAAATGTTAATTCAGGGAGATTTAGCAGTTGTGTGAATTGCAAGTGGAAGCTTATGCAAATCGCAATTCTAAGAGTTTAATTCTGTTCCATTGATGTTCCTTTGTTCTCGACTTCTAAATCTCTCAGGCATTGAAACTTCTATGAAATTTTATGCAGGGAGTTTAATTGTTGAGAAGTTAGACTTGCTCTATAAAAGACAAGATGATGACTGTTATGCTCACAGGCCTGCAAATTACTGTTAAAGTGCTGTGGTATTTCACGGGTAACTGTTACAAATTTACTTGCCTTCTAAGATCATCTTCTCAGAAAAGTCTGTCTTCTTGACAGTATTGGCATTAGTGGAAGGAAATTAATTTTTGATAAGTATTTGTAAAAGAGAAGACTGTAAAGGGAGGAAACAAAAGATTTGAAGAGTTCCCATGTTGTCTGGCTCTTAATGTTGCTTGTGCAAAGGCAACTGATACTCTGGCTTGTATTTGACAATGTAACAACTTCTTCTGTTGAGGTATTTGCATACAGCTCTGTTTCACTTTCAGTATATTGCTTTTAAATCTAGTTAGCAAGCATTTCTCTTCTAGCTGATTCAAAGAAAATCCTGATGGGCATCTTAAGACTCATCTCTCCTGTAGCTGATGTCCCTTTCATGGTTTGAGTTTTGGATCAACATCAGTAGATCAGAAAACCTGTTGGTTGCCTTCAAAAGGTAAAGCCAGGCAGAATAGTTAAAATTCCTTAGGATTCTTTACATTTTTAATCTTGAAGTCTTCCTTACGATGCATCTGAAATGATCGTTCCCAGGGAAGTCTAAGTAATTGTTACATAGTGCTGTCTTAGCTGACGGCTTCAAATCCTTCCTAAAGGATAATAAACAGTCTTTTTACTTCTTCAGCAGATCTGTAGTCTGAAGTATAAATATGAAAACTGTTCATCAGTATTTGAAAGTAAAGTGGTGCAACTTCAGAATGTCTTTATTAAGGAAAGAGCAGTGTTTGATACTTTGTTCAGAATATTTAGAAATAAATTATTTGGCGTACATACCTTAAACCTCCTCTGCTGTTTGCAGATGTGCATAAAACTTTCCTTCTGCCATGACTTTAGATATTCTTACAGTGACATTTTTCAACATTACTCTTATAGGCTGTGTTTTTTTGTGAAGCAAGTCATGAGAAATCGGAACTAAAATTACTTGCCTGGGGAGCAGGGATGCAAAAGAGCTCTGACAGGATCAGTTTCCACAAGGAATAAAAAACCTAATCAAAAGTTTGCACTCTGTTCCATAGTGCATGTTAGTTTTCTCAGAAGAAAATTCAGGTTTTGATGTGAGAAAATTAAGGGTGATCCAGGATCTGAAAGCAGATATGGTTGCAACTTTTCCATTTTATAAAGCATTGCAGACTAGAAAGGAGTGGGAAAGCAAAAAGCAAACTTGTGTTCCTTCTGTTAAGAACCTCTGCCAACTCTAATAGTGTTCAAGTGCAATACACATTTCTTTCTGCTTATGTTAGATGCATACAGCACTAATGGATGCAGTGGAAATATTTTAAATTTGACCCCAACAATACCCTAGATCTTAAATTTAGCATTGTAGGAGCCCTAGGTATCCCAATACAAGAGGAGAATCAGACCTCCAGTATTTCTGTTCCTGGGGACCAATTGTGTTCCTAAAAAATCATGTACATTTCGCTGCTGTTGACATCTGCATTTCATCTGGGAGTAGTAGGTCACAATACTGTGGCTTAATTGCTTACCTAGCTAAGCTGATAGGAGTGCTGGAGTCATCCCAGACTGATTTCTCTCATGCTTCTAGGCTTATGCTTCAGAAATTGTATGAACGTGTGAACGGGTCAGAGTTGTTCTTTGAGAAAGTTGTTTGGTCACTTAAGCTTAGGCAAAGTAAACTAAGAGAACACATTAGTTTTTTGTTGATGGAAGTGCTGTTCCAGTGCTGTGGAGAAGCACAGAGTCCATGGTAACGAGTTGTTTATTCCTTACACCTTTAAAGTTCTTGTGGGTATTGGTATTCCCTGGTAAAATTACTAATCTGTTGTGATTTGTAGTAGGTTGAGGGGAGTAAGCTGACTAATTAAGAGATTGTGAAATCAAGGTATATTAAGAAAAAGTGATTTTCAGGGGAGTGTTTGCTAAGAACTTCAGTATCTTTGTCGATACTCTTCCTTTCTTGGCTCCTACTGTTGTTGCTAGTAGGTATAGTTATGGGAGAGGGTGGCAACGCCTTTGTTATTATAATGAGGATGTGGTGTAACTGTGCCACTGATCAAAGTAACCTTGATGGTTTCAGTCCATTGAGGAATTCTGAAAGCTTGCAACAAGGACAGTGTTACTGATAAAGAAGTGTACTGATGGATGCAAGGACAGATAGAAGAACCACTGCATCATGTAAGGCTGATCTCATATAGATTGCTTATGTGTAGAAGGTTAGCTCCAGTTCATAACATCTGATGTTGAGTCCTGTTGTAAATAAACAGTATCAACCTCTTGAATTAAACTGGTGACACAAAGGCATTGCAGTTGATGGCAGTGTGCTGTCCCTAGGAAATGGGAACAGCAAAACAGACTCTGTTCTTAGACTCCATGCAGGTGTGGCCTCTTTGTACAGCTGACTGTTTGGATAAGATGCCTCTTCAATTTTATGTTAATATTTCTAGAGTTTTTATCCAGGCTTTCGATTCACACATCTCTAGTCGGAAATATTGCTAGCATTGTCTCCTAGAAACTTTAGGGATTCTGTAGAAGTCTGTTCATTAAGCTTCTTGGCCCAGTTGGAGGAGTTGAAGACAGATATAGACAATGGAGATGGAAAATTGGATCAAGTATGTTTGGATTGTTTGAGCATACCATGGCATGAATAAGAAATCTGTCTGCACCAAGAGGTACCATTTGTAGTTAGGAAAAATAGCATGGCCCCGAACTGCTGTGCTTGGGTTTTGTTGGCTTCTTTTCTCCAGTATCCTTATTGATGCCTTTTCCCAATGGTGCTGTACTTACCACAACACTATTTAGGTGTGTTTCTCTGTTCTGCTGTGTGTGTACTGTCTGCTGCGGAGTGAGGGTGGTTGTGTGCTAAACATGAAACAGGCAGACGTGGTGTGCACATTGGGCCTAGTTTGTTGGAGGAGATGTGTTACGTCTGGTGTTTTGCAGAGATTAATTCCTCTTTTTGTAGAGGAAAAGATGAATTTTTTTCCTTACTGAGGGTCATATTGTAACACACATCCTGGATAAAGCCTTTTTAGAGGCCTAAATTCCTTTAGCTGCTCTAAATGAACTAGGTAATAGACTGATAGAGAAGGTTGTTTAATGTGGGAAGAAGAGGTTGAGGCTTAATTCAATGTTAGACCTCTCTTAAGTGGCATTAAAATTTATGAAGTGGTGTACAAGATCCATTGAATTCTAGTGACGCTGTGCTACATAACTAAGAAATAGGTCTGTCCATAACTGAAGAATTGTAGACTAATTCCTAGCCCAGTTTTTCTCTGTCTTAGAAAAGGCCATTTACGTAATTAAGAATTGAAATATGGCTTGTTAGAAAATAATTGTTATATATACATACTAAAACTTCCTTCATGCTGCCCTTATTCACTTAAGTCTTGATGCAGGGAAAAGGCCATATCCCCTTAACTTTTCTTTTTTGAAAAAGTACAAGAAACTTTGATACTTGAACTCAGGACATCTCGGGTAAATGCAGCATCAGCACATCCTGGTTATACAGTTGACTGAAGAAAACTTTATCGTGGGAGTACTGGTGGGATGAGCTGGATAAATGTAATTTTCTCCCAGACTAGGTTTTAACGCCACATCTGTGTCTTAATTTTCCTGTTCTCCACAGAAATGTGTTTCTTTGAAGGTCAGTTAAATCTCCAAATTGCTTGGAGAATCCTCAAGCTGTCCACTGACTGCGTAACTACTTACGTTAGCTTTTGAGTGTTTTCAATAGGCTGGATATCAAAGCCACTCACCTTTACAATCTACTCTCACAATATTCATCATCTCACTGTGCAGTTATACGGTAAAACATTCCACAGCACACTCAATCCACTAGTACTTACTCAGTGGCTGGTATCATCAAGCTGCACAGCATGAGCCTCTTGTGTCCAGTATTCCTGTATCTCAGCACAACTTCACCAAACAAATTTCAATCTACCTGTATAGATAGTCTTTTATTATTTTTTTTGTTGTTGTTCTGTTTTGGATTGTAATGTTGCATGAAGGAGCTGTTGGTTGTAGTGTGTGGTGTTTGGGTTTTTTCTTTAATTTTTTTTAAATTTAAATCCTCAGGATATTTTCTGGGAAATGGCAAGCCGTTCATTATGAAATTTTCTGTTCGTGTCTGGCATTTGACCTACGTCTAAATGTTTCATGGGCTGTTGGTGCTTTTTCAGGTGCTGTGCTTCGTACAAACGAAGAGGGTATTTGTTCCATTTGGAAACAGACTGGGTGGTGCATGTGTGACAGACCCCTAAGGCCACTTTCAGGCTATGAAAATCTGCAGTCAAACCAAATTGTGGGGCAAGGGCAAGCCTGGCAGTCTTGCTTGCACAGTTTCTCATTCTTGCAGATTTCTTATGAATACTTTATTCTTACTTTGTAAATAAGGGAAAATGATGTATGAAATTCCTTGATGGGATCTTGAAAAGCCGAGGAGAGTGTCATGTCAGCTTTGTCCTAGTCTGGTTTTATATTGGTTTGCACCTGATGTATGATCCAAGGAAGATTGTGGAGATAAGGGGCTTTTTTTTGGCCAGAGGAACTGTATCCTGTCCTGTCTACCTAAGAAAATGAGATTAGAGATGCAGATTTCCTTCTGGAGAAGGAACTAGTCTCACTAATTATTTTTGGGCTTTGTTTTTCTTATCTGTAAGCATGTGAAGTACTGTTTATCCAAAACCAGCTTTGGATAAAGGTTTTCCTAAATTGCTATGGGAGATGGGGAATTTGAGCATTATCTAAAGGATACATTAATATTTGGGTACTTTATATTTTATACATAATGTGGCAAATGTGTTTTGATATAAACTCAGAAAGAAATGAAATGGAGTGTTGAGAACATCTGAGTGAGCCAGAACTGTTTGTTCTGTGTGCTTTGAGTTAGTAATTTTTCATTTCTTATTGAAAACCAGAAATACCAGCCTTTTACGTAACTCATGAGGGCTCAGAAGGGCAGGTGTATCTGCAGTCTGACTCAGTGATCCTAGGTGTGTTACAAAATGCCTGTTTATTTTGACTTTCATCAAAGGTGATACTTCCTGCAGAAACACTGTAGACTCTTAAGCTTATTTACATTGAGCACTAATGTGTCTGCGTACTTTGGAACAGGACAATGCAGTGGCTAGTGGGGTTTTTTTATTTATAACTTTAAATATTGAGGTTTTCCTCTTGACCTTTAGCTAGAGGTGCTTGTGAACTAGCAACAAATTGTGCAGTTTGAGTTCAAGTGCCCAGGAAGTAGGGGGGGAACACCCCCCCCCCAAAACAAAGACATGCTAAATTTGGACTTTTTTTATTCTGCTGTATAGGATGTGTGGTATTAGTTATCCTTTTGAAAGGAGAGCAAACTGAAGGGAAATCACATGAAAGCAGCAGCCTTGGGAAGGAGCTTTCCTGGTGGTTTGAGGACCAAAGGCCAAATAGGGTTTGTCTGTCCCTTCTGAAAGGGGATGAGTTAGCATGTGATGTTCTTTGCCATTCAGGAGGTGGGAGTGTACTGAGTTTGTTACACAGACCATACCATCACACTACTAGCTATATGGTCAGCTAGGCTTCCTTAAGCATGAAGTAAATGGTTTGAGGAAGGAGAGTTAAGATCATGTTTTGTAAACTTTGTTTTATAGTTTAAGCATCTGGTTTTGTACAACTATGTAGTGACTTACATACTACAGAGTTCTTACGTGTCTACAAATAGGGAATGGTGTGGTAAGGTTTTATTGTCCTCACTATCTGACACCTCAGTAAGAGTCACTTCTTCCTTCCCATCCTGTTTTTTTTGCTTTTCCTGTGTGGCAGATGAGTTTCTTGTCAAGATAGATTCTTTCTTCTCTAGATTCACCTGGTTCAGGACACGTGTGTGCAGCACTGCTACAAGATTCATCAGCTTAGTCCACGAAATGATGACATAACCCTTTAACAGGTGTAAACCATTTAATAAACGATTATGATAATGGTATTGGGAGGCTTGGTTCAAGTGCACCCTTTGGCTGAGCGTAGGAGCAATGGCAAGGCATATATGTAAGGATAATGGTGACGATAACTTTTTATTTAAACTTCTTATTTAAACCAGTCAGTTTATGCTATCAAGCGAGTGCCGCTGGTGTGGTGGACAGCCTGGAAGGCTTGCCAGCTCTTTAGAGTTTTAGTCCACCTAAGTGAAAATAGAAGTTACTGAATACTGCCTACTTTTATTTATTTCCAGTCAAGTGGTGCTATGTCTTGAATTACTGCTGGTTTTGAGCTCTGCAAACTTCTGCTATATGTAGTGAACAGTTTTCTTTCTTCTATGTAGCTGGTATGGATACTTCTGGTAAACTGGCTGCTGCTTCCATTCTGAAAGCTCGTGTTTGCCATGGCAAGAGACCTACCTCTGCTGGCAGTTTATCCTGCATAGAGCAAGATCTCTTTTTCTCCTGAGGATATAGCAGGACACCTATTTTCAGAGTTCTACTTCTGTATTCAGGCTTTGTGTAGAACATTGTTCAGCACTTCTGCTGTTCTTAGTGGAGCAAGCAGTGACAGACCGATGTGTGATGAATGACTGAAAGGACAGAGGCACAGCAGAACCCCAGTTTTAAATATGAAAAATCCCTATGGGATCTTTATCTTGGCTTTGTTAATGTCTTTGCTGTCGTGATTGAGGATCTCTTAAAAGTTCCATTGTCAGTGCTCTCCATTTGAATATTATCTTTGGATGCTGTAAACTCTACTATTGTAGTATGTCACTGAGACTGTAATTGAAGCCTCTCTGGAAGAAGAGTGTATAACTGGGTATTTTTACAATGGAAACTCTTCATGATAGGAATTATTCCTGCTTCTACAAGATCACAGGAATGTTCCTATCCAGACTGGGCCCCTTGACAGAGTGACGTTAGATATAATACTTAATTGCAGATTCCCATTGATTCTTGAATCTTCTGCGTTTTGTTTGCTTTCCATCTTGAACTTTGAAGCTTGAGGAAAGCAGACAGCTTCTGAATTTAATATTGAGCTGCTTGTGCTGCCATATTTTCAAGATGGAAACTCCGCCTCTGAATGTCTTTTTTTTTTTTCATTTGTATTCATTTTTGAACTTGTGGGTGTGTTTTGACCTTACAAAATAAAATGAACTAAAATAGTTGGGAGAGGGCATAGAAGAAGGGAGAAGAGCTGCTACAGAAGCTTATTGTCTTCTCTTGTAAGTGAAGCATTTAAAAATGCTGGTGCATGTCTGGAGTGTAATATTTCTCTTGGTAATGTTTGCAACTGCTGATAAAAGCAGTCTTAGTTTGATTTATTTTTTCTTTTTTTCCTGCATATAAACACCAGTCTATAGTGGAGGAAGAATGCAATATTACCTAATTTTTGCAGTGCCTAGCAAATGCAGTTCTGAGCCATCTTTTTCCCTATTAAAACAGATGGCTGTTTCTTCATTGAAATATAATGTGCTTTGTAATCTAATGTAAAAGAGTGTGTGCTTTCTTCATAAATATGGGCATGTTGCATGTTCTTCCTTCTGAAACAACCAGTGTCTGTACTGTAGCTCTGTAGGGCTTTTTTCCCTTCCCTAAGTCTTTCTATGGTTGATGGTGATATTTAGGAAACAGAAGACCAGAAAGAAGGCGAGGCAACCTCTCTTGTTAATATTTGCAGGTATTAGTCTAAGGTATTGGCTCTGTTTGCAGTGGGCGCTTCAGTAGATTCTGGCTGGCAGCAGTGTTCATGGAGTGAATGTGACAATAACATAGTGAAAACTTCCTCTAAAGGCTGCTCTGATGTCTTGGCAGCTGTTTCAGGTCTAGATATATTTTATAGGGCTTTTTCCTTCAAAAAGGTGACCTTCTTGTGAACTGACTTACAGGCAACTATTCTGTTCCAGTTTGGTGGTACTGGGATATCTACAGGTGCTACACAGATTAAAATATTTTACTTTTATCATTTAAACAGAAAACTTGTAGTGAAACTGAATTATCTAATGAGAAGCTCTCCTGAAACACTAGTCTTTGTTCTTAAATATGTACTGAATTGACATGACTCTCTTGAAAGCATCTTTCAGTGTTCCAGTTTATTCTAACCAGTATTTAAATAGGCAGTGGGTAGATCTGAGAGTTTCTAGAAAGGGTGGTACTGCTAACATATGGAGAGGTTTTGAAGAAGCAGTGAAGAGCTCCAAAGAGAAATTGTTTTTTCCATCTTTTCACCTTAAATAATGAAGCCTGCTGTTTTCAGGGCTGATAGAAAATGAGTCTGAACTGAAATACCTATCACAAATATGATGATCTTAATTCTTTTAGTGGAGGGTGGTTTTTTGTTAGTTTTTTTTATTTAAAGAAAAGACATAATGAAATAATTGGGTTATATCATCAACCCTTATACCACTTATGCACAAACAGAATGAATTCAAATGATGTTAGGGAAAAATTATCAAGAAAACATCTCCTGAGACAGCCGAAAAACTACCTTGGTTATTCGGAAAGATTCAGCTGCTTTTAGAATTTTCTAATCCTTGTGGTAGATTGTACTGTCATTCAAAATTGGCATGGCCAAGAACTGTAATGGTGCTCTGATTTAGAAATACAAAAACTCTTTCCGAAGCATACAAAGGTGATCTGTGGTGAAGGAGTTACACAGCTTGATGTATGACTTGGTGTCTTAATATCAAAGCACAGAGATTCAGGCTACTGATTGAAAGTGGTTGTTACCTGAATTAGCGCTAACTGGGGATGGAGGTCATGCAAAACTTTTTTGCTTTGAGTGTTGATTAATTGCAGAGAGGAAAATAAAGGCAGAATTATTTTATTTAGACTGGTTGAAAGGTGGAGCTCTGGAATAACTTATTTCCTATAATAACGTATTTGTTTTCAGGTATTTTTCTGGCATTTTAAGAGCTTTAAGAAACAATGTTTTTAGAGTTGTGTTTGACAGATACACATTATGTTACTGGGTGGAACTGGTACTTGACCCTGAACTTAGAGAAAAAAAAAAAAAAAGTTACAGATCTCTTAGTTGATGTTGAAAGTTCTTGGATTGTAAAATTGAGAACTTATTTACAAGGTCATGTAGAAAAAGGCTTTCATAAAGACCCATTTCAGATAGCAATGCTTCCAGTATTGTTGCTTTCTTTGTTAACAAATACATTATCCAGCTAATGTATTTTTTTAATAAAAAAACATTTCTAATGGAAAGCATAAGGTTATCCACTGACTGAACACATCTTTACTGGACAAGCTTCAGGAAAAAATACTCTTTCTGGTTTTGGATTGGTCTGCTTGTGATATGGTAGGTGGGGAGGAGAAAAGTACTTTTCTGTTTGCTGGGAGGAACCTTCTTGCTTCTGCAGAAGCTTGGAGGCGTGTTCTGCAGAGCACAGTCTCTGAATCCTTGTGTGGATGGTGTTTGGCACTTCTTGTATCATAGAATTAAGAAATTGCTTGCAAGTTAATTGGGATCATTCTTGTTTCTGCAGCTGTGTCTTTACAGCTCCTTAAAGTTGCATTGGCAAATTGCTTTTTTGTTTATAAAGTCAAATAATCTGTACATTCAGAAATAGGTTATGACATTACAATGATTCTGTTAAAAATGTTAGCTTAATGTTCACTAATGGTTAAGAAGGAAACACAATGGTAGGATTTCCTGTTTTTTAGGAAGGGAATTGAGAACAAAGTATATTTGAGACCATCAATACAGCACTAATTATCTATGGTGGTCTTATTTTGAATAGTGTCCAGCTCTGGTCCTCAACCTCAGAAAGGGCATAGCAGAGCTTCAGAAAGGCTCAAATAGTAGTAATATACGATCAAAAGCACAGTATGGCTTTAATAGTAAGGAGTAGTAGAACTCCTGAGTGTGGAGGAGTGAGGACCATAGGAAAGACTGAGAAATGAAGTAAAGCCATGGGTGTTACGGAGATGATGAATAGGATCTGATTACTCACCGTCTCCTCTAATACAAGGAGGAGTTTCTCAAGTTAGTAAGTGGCAAGTTCAGAGTAAGCAGAGAAACTGTTTTTTTCAAGCATGCATGTTGAAGTTGTGGAACTCTTTGTGACCGTGTGTTGCTGAAGCTGAAATCTCACTTGAGGTTAATGTGTGGGACTAGGCAAACTGATAGGGGAAAAATACATTGAAATTGATAATTTAGGGAAGAAAAAAATAGCCAATCACTTCTGTCTGTCAGGAAGCTTTTGAGGTGCAAATTTTTTTATGACTAGGAGACTATCCGGTTGAAGTATTGGCGTATGCTTTATGTTCTTATGCTCTGACACTCAGTTTTGCCACTGCTATGTTGATTTCCCTGCTCTAGTTAGGAACAGGTGTCTGAAAAGAATAAAAATTGTTGCTACGGCTGGAGGGAGGATTCTGGGCTGGTTGAATCCTTGGTTTGTCCTGGTGTGACTGTGTCTTCATGCTTCAGTTTTGATGTTGTCTTTTGAAGCGTATTGAGTACTCAAACTGTAAGAATGGTAACACTGTTCAGGGCAGAGTACCACAGCATCTAGGACATAACTGTAGCAGAAGAATTAGCTACTTTTTGACATCCTAATTTGATAATCAGAAAGTAAATAAATACCTTATTTCAGTACCGTGTTACTGGTATGGTTCGAGCCTAAGCAAATGAATTTTTATTTGTGCATGTCTTCTTTCTAGAAGAC
Organism: Geococcyx californianus; assembly: GCA_013389885.1. Lineage (NCBI taxonomy): Eukaryota > Metazoa > Chordata > Aves > Cuculiformes > Neomorphidae > Geococcyx > Geococcyx californianus. Next base: position 15,732 of record VWPV01013386.1, read on the forward strand.
TGCCTGTGAAGTTATGTCAGTCTTTGGACCTTGTCCGATTAAGACTCTGTAAAAGCTTATTTGCCTGTTCTTGAATGACTGCAATTATGCTGCACTTCATGTCTGTTTAAAGCATGCTTTGAAAAAGAGGAAAAATCTTACTTTGTGCTCTTAGTTTTTCTTACTGAATAAAACAAAGCCCTTGTAAATACTGTATCTGCAATTGTTACCACTGTATTTGGGAAGAAAATGGATGGTAGCGGTGGCAAGTAATTTTATTGTTACTTTTAAAGAAGAAAGCTTCTGTAATTCAGTGAAAACCTTGTCCGTTGACATGGATTTCCCTTATATTCCTAAAATTGAGCATCCTTGTGACATGGCTTGTTACGTGCATTTGTGTTGACAGCTTTAGCTGGAATGCTTTGGAGCTGTGCTATGACACTTAGCTTGTATTGGTGACTTTTTGTTATTTGAGACTGACCAGTTTTGCCATTCTGAGGAATTCTGGTAGTCTAAGTCATCATTTTCAGTTTGTCCCAACAGTCATATGTGTAAATTTGTTACTCCTGAGGATTGTTAGTAGTCTTTTCAGTTAACCAGGACAATATTTGTATGCTGCTTTGATTTCTTTCATGGGCTTTTCAGTAATCTTATTGTCTTGTTCTTGATTAATAAGCATTTAAATAAGACCACCTATTAAAAATGGATTTAAATAGCATATCCCTTCCTGTTCTGAAATTGAGTTTCATATGAAGATGATGTCCCTTATTGTGCTTACCTTTTTTTTCCCCCTCAATGTCTGGCCAAAGAATCCTATTGTCATTATTCCTTGCCAGAAATAAAACTCCCGGTGTATCATACTCTCCAGCAGATTGTTTAGCAGTGACACTGATTTGGGGGAGTTGGTATGGTTCCCTGTGTCAAGTTTTGGAAGTTTTTCTTCCATGAAAATACTCTTGCTTTTTCTGTCCTGCAGTTGGTATTCCCATGTGGTTGGATTAAACTGTCTCTCACAGTCTCTCACAGTTCTGCTGCTGACTGTGGGGCTCTGATGGAGAATGAGATTGCTGTGTCCAGGTAGTTTGTTGTGTCCCTCCTTTTTTGAGGGCAGTGGTTGGCTGATACTTAGATGTGGTTGTTGGTTGGCTAACCTGGACCAAAGAACCCATGGGAACAGCAGTCAGGAGATTTCTGTTGTAGAAAATTATCTCTACAGTTATTAGTTTTGTAGTATAAGTAAATGAGAATTTGTTCTTTGAAGCTCATAAAAATGTGAGCTTGATAGGCTCCTTTCGAGGCTGGTAATTGCTGCTGCATGGTTGAGGTCTTGAGCCATTTTTGAGGAGGAGCCTTGGAAGTATGATCTGTTCACATAGGAAACTCTTCTATTAGCAATTAGTTATTCAATTATTGCTTAGTTTGATAGAACAAGAATTTGTTACTCCTAAAACTGTACTTATTTCTTGACAGTTCTTAAAATATATTTTTATCTAATAATGTTGAGGTAATATATTGAAATATCTTAGATGTGTTGGAATAGATGAAAATCTTTACAGCTGTCACTAGAGCAAGTGGGAGGATTTGGTAAGAGCTTAAATCCTGGACAAAAGAAAGGGTGGATTCAAAACAGAGGAATTAGTGAAGTAGTAAGGAGTGGCCTTATTAACTCAAGTTAATCAGGGTTATGTGGTAAATAGATGCAGATTGATGAACAGTTGTTAATTGCATATGCAGCTGACAAATTGCTGCAGTTGCTTTCAGCATACTCCCCTCAAGGCATCAGGCATCCTAAACTATATTCTCATCTTACATAAAATGTATCTTGCTTATTGGTTAACTTGCCATAAAATCACTGACTTCAGAGGCATTTAATGGAAATCCTGTAGTGTGACTTAAAATAATGAATTAGAAGGATTGATTATATTTTTGTGATAAATAATTTTGGAGGCTGGGGTGTGTGTGTGTGTGTGTGTCACCTTAACCACTATGTATTTGTGAAAGAGAGGCAAACGTTGACATCTCATCTAGATTGCTTTGTAAATTTGGTGTTTTAATTTATCCAAATATGAAGTTACTTACATGTGAGATTGACTTTACATTGGGATTGTGGTCCTGAAAAAGTCTTAACACCATTGTCTTCACTTGATTGCTGTATTGTCCTAGCATATATGGAATTGCAGCTGACAGTTTTCAGTTTGAATCTCTGCAGGCATGGGAGCGTTGCATTTATGTTGGCTCCGATGAAAGCTGTGCAACAAAAATGTATGATTGTCAAGTATACTGAAATCTGTGCTCTTTTGTGTCTCATGCCCCCTTTGATCTAAACTTGTATAATCAAGATTGACCTTGGGAAGAGCCTGTAATTACATAATTATCTTGTTTGGGTAACTAATGATCAATCAAACAGGAGGCTGGCAGTCACCTAGAGCCTTGACTGTGTTTCTTTAATCCTATTTTAGGCTATTAAGATTAAAAGTTTAGTGTACTGGGAATGTTCTGCTGAATTAATGAATGAAATGCATAGAAGCTTTATAAAGCTGGTAGTTTGATCATCTAGTAGTCAGTGTCTGAGAATTTGCACCTACAAAATGAAATCATGAAGTGATATAGACAGGGATTCGTTTACAAGAGTGTTTGAACATCTGCTGCTATCGGTTTCAATTAATCTGGTGTCTGAATTGAGTATTCAGATGTCTGAAAATTATTCCCTGATTTGATTTCCCCCCATTTGCCGTTTCGGAGGGAGCTGAAGTGCTTATTGCTGTTGAGTAGGTAGGGTGCTTCATTTTCTTCTGAGTTCAGGCACGTGGACAAACTGTTGTTTGCAAAGTTTGAGAGTCAAGATTTCTTCTTCGCTCAGAAAGCATTTTCACTGCCTCAGTGTTTTATACGCTGCTGGCTGTGATTGTGAAAATATGTTCCTTGCCATTGCCACATGTAGGAGCAATTAAATTGGTAGTCATTCCTGCATCAAACTTTCTTTCGAAAATAAGCTGAAGTGGGTCAGCATCTGGCTGCTGCCAACAGCACTGTGGAAATTAGTGCAGGTAATAAATTATATGGTTTTACAAAATTAATTTTTTGTTACTTTTTTTTACCAGTTACTTATCTAGATACCATTACACTTGGCAAAGGTTAGAGGACCCCTGGTTTATAAGTTTGTCCTTTACTTCTTTTGTCTCTTCCCTTTCTTCTGAGTGAGAAATTTTGTCATGAATTTGATCTAGTGTGTCCACCGTAATTTCTTTTTTTTCGCATTTATAATTAACTGATCAGAGTTATTATGGTTATGGTTCAGGAGTCAAATTATTTTCAACCAGCTGACTGTCAGGGAGGCAACTTCTGATGTTTTGTGAACATCTTTACGCATGGGAGTGCCTTGCAATAAGTCAAATTGGTTAGTGCTGTTGGAGGCTGTTGCTGAGTTACCTTCAGGTGCAAGAAGAAATGCTGTGTAAACAGCTGCAGTATATGGGCTGTGTGTTTGTGTAATTACACCATGTAAATAGAATTACGTATTTTGGACACATTTTGGACACAATTTAAGATGCTATTTGTCTTATGCTGTGCCTTGGTATAGAAAGATGAACAGCATGATTTAAAAATGCACAGATTTCTTCCCAGACTGCGATTTCTTCCAGATTCTACATGCAAATCCATCAGACCTAGAAGTAGTGGAAAACGCTCTTCTTTTGTTTGGAAGAACTCTGCTTTTGGTAGAACTGTGTGTCCCTTGAGGTGCTACCTGTTCTTGGTATGCTTTCAATATCAATGTGATGACATTAACAACCTAGACCTTCAATTTTGTGTCAGGTTTCCCAAGATACTGTTTTTTCTGTCGTGGTTGTACTTGGTGAACTACGGTCAGTAGAAGCTTCCTTTTCTGCTGGAATAGCACATAGAACTGCTAATTTCTGTATAAACTCAACCTGGGTGAAGCAGGTTTGTGGCTTACAAAGGCAAGACAATATGGTTTAATGGTGTTTGCATCCTGCCTTGGAAACTTTGTAGTTACCAGCTGGTGGGTCTTAAGTGGAAACATAGCACAAATTGTCTGATTTTAGCTTTTCTTCCATGAAGAATATAATTTTATAGGCAAGAGGAATATAATAGATAAAATTATAATTTCAGGAGCTCTTTATTTAGAAAGGAAGGAAAGGTCATTTGGTCACACTGCACTTTTCACCTGAGCTCTCACTGTGTCATCTCTTACTCTTGTCAAAACAGAAAATGCTGATGAATTGTAAAACTTTGTTGTATGGATTATTGCTTAGTAAAAAAGTAGTTTTACTATTTTTAAACTCTACACTAAAACCTTCAGATTATTATTTCAATGCAGTTGTGTTATTGAAACAAGAGTTTGGCAAATGGCAAACACGGTTCTGCTTGCATGGAAATAGCAGTGAAACTTGCAGATACACAAGAATTGGGTTTAATCTAAATGTAGTACAGCATCAAATGCAGAGTTAAGTGAAAGGTTGATAGCTGTCTAATTGTTATTTGTTATATTAGACTTCCTTGTTTTTATCTAAAGATTAGTGTTGACATAAAGCTACAGTGTTGGTGTACTGTGTAGTATTTTCAGACTCTCAAATGAATTCTGTTTTTTTTTTTTTTTGACAGTCAAGGATCCCATCAGTGAAGAACTACAAAAAATACAAGTAAGTAAGATCACTTAATATCGGATTTTTAATCTGCAAAATGATTATATAACGACAATATAGATCTATTCAGAAGGATGGAGTTTCAGAATGTTTTGCATGATATGAATACACTTCTTGAAACTTCAGTGTTTTAATGTTTGGGAGTTTTTTTTCATCTCTGTGGCATGCTGGTTGCTTTATATACTAAGAAAATATTTTGTAATTTTGTTGTACAACTATGAGGAAAAAATATTTTGTTGTAATTTTTGAGACTAAATTTATCAGTTTATCTCTTACTGTTACCATTTGGCTTGTCAACCTTGAAAGGACAGCTGGTAAGAGATTATTGACTTAACTCCAGGATCTTATTTAGTGCCATAGAGGAGCAAGGGTTAGCTTCCTTCAGAAAATGGATTAAAAAGTTTGTTTCTAATCTGTTACTTGTTCCTGTATTTGCTCTTTCAACTGGAATATTGGGATAAGTCCCTTTGAGATGTCTCCATTGAAGGCATCTGTATTATACTTCGTTTTGCAGTGTGGGGTTTGGTGGTTCTCTCTTCTGGTCTTCAGTCTTTTTGCCTGGACTGTAAAGATAGTGATCTGCTTTTGCTGGGCACATATAAGCAAGTATTGCAAGATAATGTGGGAGGCTTTTGGGGTGTGGTGTGTGGTTGTTACAGGTTTTGTTTTGGTTGTGTGTGGGGTTTATTTTTTTTTGTCTAGAATCGAGCTCTCCAAATGTGAACATTTTGTGTATTTTAAGTAGGCAGCCTTGGGTAGTTATTTGGGAAGAAAATGTTTCCAAATCTTTTGAACAAACTGAATTTTGAGGGGTAAATTTGCAATATTTTTTCAAAATGGCTTTAGTAGTGCAGAGAAAATGCATCTTGTGTGCTGGAATCGACAGCTTGAGAACCTCTTTTATTTGTTACTTTCTCCTGTGTTTTTTGTATAGTGTTCCATAGTAATTCTACTTCATGCTTGATTGTTCATTAGCTATGAAGTTTATAGTGTTGAGTTCAACGGTGTGACCGTTGATCTCCAAAGGAAGCCTGGTCACAAAAATGCTTCACACATCTGTCCCAGTGTAGCTATTGGTGAAGTTAAGGGTGGACCTACTGGCAAGTAAATGGAACTTGAAGTAGTCCTGTTTTCGTGTATGTGTGTGGTAGAGGACTGATTTTCTTCTGACATGCCCAGTATTTTCCAGCCAGGAAATGAGTTAATGAGGTTGGTTGGTTTCCTGGAGAGTACAAACTGAGTCAATTTAATCTCAACAATGAATTTGTAGGACCAGAATAGGGAGAGATGATGCTGGTCATTGTTGATACCACCTATGGGAATTAATTTGTCAAATGTTTGATAAATGAAAGTAGTAGTCTACTTTTTGGTAGCAATATTCTTACGGGGGGAAAAAAATATTGGAGCATTCAGATTTTAAAACTATGTCAGGCAGTGCTGGTGCATCAGAGAATTAAAATATTCTTAGGGTTTTTTTTTTTTCAGCTTAAATAAAATCAGCAGTTGCACAAACTGGAAAATTACTTTCCTTGCATACTTTCTGAATCAAGGCTGCAGTCTTATCTCGGCTATTTAACTCTACCTGGAGACGCAGAGCCAACTTAAAATGTTTTAGAAGGATCTTTAGTACTTAGTGTATGTAATTGCAGGTTCCTCATCTTCATATTTTGAATAATTCATTTTGAAATAAAATGTTTATGGATATTTTTCAATGAAATTGCTTAATATCATGATAAAAAAGTTTAACTTCCCAGTAAGTAACAATTATATGACATTTCATATTCATGTTTGGTTTGAGTATTAGACCTTTTTATACTTGTGGCGTATTCAGGAGCTGGCAACAAGATTGTACTGTCCCCAGCTTTCTGGGTTTTGTTTTTAAAATAAGTTAATGTGAATGCAGACAGCAAAAATCTTGCTTTTCTATGAATTTGGTGTGGCAATATGACCAGGTGGTACTGCAGTGTGGCTTGTATGAAGTGTCACTGCACATCTGTTAAGAATGAAACTGGTTTAGTTGTACACAGTAGCTATCCAAAACCAACCGACCAAACCCCCCAAAGTCAAACTTTGAATCCTCCCTCCCCCCAAACCCACTACCAGACTTGGGTTACTGCACCGTTCTCTGAGTATTATTAAAATAACCTTTCGAGCTGTGAGTTTTAACTGGCAGATCCATCAGAGTCCAGGCTGCGGTCTGGTTTAGTTTCAGTCAAGATCTGAAAAATCAATATTGTGAATACTTGAATTAAAAATCGATTGCATCATCGTCTGTGTGAAACACTTCAGATTTCCTCCTGTATGTGTAACCCCCTTCTTTCCCGTCATGGTATGTGAAGATTTTTTGGGTTAAATGGAAGAAAAAAAAATCTCTGACAACGTTTGTTTTAACATTAACTTGTTTTTCTAATTCTAGGAAGATAAAAGAAGTCTCATGATGAACAGCTTATATGCACTTCATGATAAATTGGCACAAGTAGCAGGTAACACTTTAAAAATAATGTGTGTTATGGCAACAGCTACAGAGAAGTCTATGCTCATATACAACTGGTGTATGCTGGGGTGCTGACAGCCATTTAAAATTCCATTTTGGGAAACTAGAAATCCCATTTCTAGTTCGCTTACACTGCTTTTTTTCACCAGTGTAGTGCCTTTTGTTGCCATGTTCTTTAGTTAAAAGCATAGGCTGTTGAATGTTGTAATCCTGCATGGTTTTTGATCTAATGTCTTAGCGTTTTATTAATCTGGTTTCATTAAAAGGTTTGAATATTCTATATGTGGAGAGGAATAGGTATTTCTTTTAAAGGTAGTTATTTCACTATGGTGGAAGATGTCTGAAAACCAAAACATTTTGCAAAAATTGGAAGAAGCTTACTAATGGAATGAACAGTAGTGATTGAACAAGATTGCTTTGTTAGACAAAACAGTCCAACTTAACCATACTAATTACATAGTAATGAAAAATGCTGTATATAATAGTGTCAGAGGTGGTGTTTAGGATTAGCATTTATTGTTGAATATTCTAAGTAAAAAATACAGTGCTTTTGCTTAGAGTCATAATTAACAGCTTGAAACTGCACAGTCAGGAAATGGTAAGGTTAAGATGTGTTTATGACTGGCACCTGGTGAGTGAATTACAGCAAAATCTATTACATTATTATTAAGTAATTTATTTATCATCCTTGCTTATTTAATCCACCATGTGTTTAGGAGGCAGTGGTTCGGGTTTTTAGTTTTTAAGCCAACTATTTGTTTTGTAACAGCAAGCTTCACCAGGAAGGCTTTTCCACTATCACCAGGTACTACAGACATTTCTCAAACATGAAAAAAATGTGGGAAACAACTCTGTGTCAGATGCGAGACTGACAATTTAATGTCTGGGCTATATAGGAAATCTGTGAGAAGTTTGAGCAGATCTGTAACACTTCTAAATTGCAAGAGTAATCTTCCTGCAGAAGCTTTTTGTTTCCAGTGAATAAAATGGCTATTTGGACAAACCCCACAAATTTATTCTTCTTTATATTATTCTTTAACTCCAAAATAGTGAAAAGAAGATGTTTACCCTGAGCGCGTTTAAAAATAATCGTTGGTTTAGTCTTCGCTTTGTTGGTTTGTGACTGAAAGCCTTGCAATGTTGATCTTTCGCAAGTCAGTTACATCTTGATACGTTTTTATCTGTTTCAAACTCGTACTTAATAGGTGGTACTTGATAACTGTATTATAAATCACTGTGCCAAAGGGCTTCTTTTTCCATGTGGGGTAGCCAGCCTGTGGGGTGTAGGACTGTCTCACGAGACCCACAGCTGTGTGCAGTAGAGCACTGACTTGTGTGAAGTTGAAGTAATGAATTAATGCAACTTCTCCCCCTCTTTAGAATAGAAAATCTAAGAGCTTGCTGTTCCTTCCGTGTGTCATCTGGCCCTCCAGTGGCCCCACAGTAAACAATGTACTTGCCAGGAGAAAAAGGTTTTGCATTTCACTTCTACATCTGTGAAAGGGAATTTCTGTCATTAGTTGGGGCTTACTTAAGTGAACATATGCTTTTAAAAATGTTTGCCTGTCTACCGTAGGAATCTGTGTGCTCCAAGGTACTGGCTTTCTTCTCTGGGTCTCAAGGGTGCATTCAGCTGTATTAGTTTATTCCTGGCCAAGAGAATCTTCAGTCCTTGCTTGCGAAAAATCTATCTATACTTTCTGGTTAGATGCTTTCTCAAACTGAAGCTGTATTGTGAGATTACCTGGTTGCTCAGCAGAGTAGCTCTCACGCAGTCTGAAGAATGACCTAATTAATCTGTACTTAGACAGAAGTTATCCTCAATGTCCAGTTTCTTAAGGTATGAAAGGAAGAAGTTTGTCTTACGTTTTTGAATAGCGTATTGATGTAGATCTGACACAATATCTGGAAGGTGTTTTAAAAGTCACAGAACAGAAAGCTGCTAAAGATATGCAGGCTTTAAAAGTGTTGATTTGTACACAGTGTACCGCTTCGAAAGAGACAAGAAAAGGAATATAGTTTTACTAAAAGTAATGCTTTTCAGCACCACTCACATACTTGGAAAAGTTTCTCTCATTTCATGCTTGACTATGAATCATTTGTTCATGTTATAACTATTAATATTAAAAAAGCAGGCTGGAAACTCAGTCTGTTCTGTTAAGCTTTATTTGATGTCTTGACTACCATGAAGACGGTCATTTCAGAATTTGGTTTCCAGCCCTCTTTGTTTTATTAGACTTATTTTTACTGAGCTATTTTTTTGCCTTGTCAACTTCAATTGGAGAGGAAGTGAGGGGTTTTTATTTTAGAAGGTAAGATGCTGAAAGTTGTTTGAAGGAAGGAAAAGTCAAGGGAACAGTTTATTAATTTTATTTGACTTAATATACTATGTTCCAACTGTAGATGCCAATTCTGCACTGTGGTGCTTCAACATGATGTAAAATGATTTAATTACCCTATATAAAAATAGATTGCCTTTAATGCATCACTATTCTCAGAATTACTAGTCTGCCAACCCTATGGTGAGGGATGCCTACCTCATCAGAAACTTGAGGGAGAAGCAGTATCTGCTTATCCAGTTCTCATTGAAGTTTGCATTCCTGTGTTCTTGTCTAATGGTTCAGCCTTTCTTCAAACCAGCAACTTTTTATAGATAGCATGTATTTGAGTGTCTAACACTTTCTCCTAAACCAAAATATGTGCTGCTTTAGGCTCACATCAGTTATATGTTAATTACTGGATGTCCTGGTCTTTCATGGAGAGACTTCAATAGATCACATTCATTTTCAGTCAGGCTTGCAAAATGAATCACTATATCCACAGCAGCCAGCTACCCATGGCTATGACCCTGTTTTATTATACATAAAGAATATTAATTTAGTTAGACATTTCTTTTGCTTGGCATTCCTCACAGAGTGATCTGTCAGATTTAGATGGTTTCCTTCTGAGCTAATGGACAGCACAGGTCCTTGAGATGCAGAGGTGAATTAGACTTCCATATGTAGTAGAGCTTACTGAAAAATCCATGGCTTGAAGAAAACCCTGGCAGAACACTACATATTGCTTAATATTAATTTCGAGTGTCAGCTACTGTATTTGGTTGCTGTCACAGGCTTTTTGTTCTGTCAGTCTCCTTAATCTTTTATTCTTCAGGTAATTGATACTATGCTGTTTCCAACCAGCAATTTAAAGTCTATTTAGCAAGTTCTGGTTTTCTATAGTTTTCTTGAACTGTTGAATTTGCCTTTGGGAGATCAGATATTCTTACTTGCTCTCACAACACTTCTGCTCCTGCTTTTCTTAAGCTATCCACTGTAGTGTCCTGCTGCAAGTAAACCTGTAAGCACAGGACTTGATAAACAAATGTTTTATACAGTTTGCTTTTTGTGTTTGTTAATTGTATCACATCACACTATAAGCCAGAGATCAGTGCTAAATCCATGTGTTCCTTAAAGTACTGGATTTCCACTGGATTTTAGTTCTGGTACTTGAAAAGAATGATCCACATTTTAAAGCATATGCTTTAAAATTCTGAATATTTAACTGTATATGCTGCAGCTGATAAATGAAGCTAAATGCCCAAATGAAAGTCAGTTTCAAATATTCCAACCTGCACAGGAAAGCAAATATGACTTATTTTCCATATTAAAAACAATTGTAAGAACAGACCTATATGTTTCTTTAGAACTGAGGCTTTAGTTGCTTTTTGTTAATATTTCTAGGAGAAGAACTCAGCTTATGTGGCTTGCCCAAGTACACTAACACAAGCAAAAAAAGTAATTTTGTGATCCTTGCTTGGGTGTGTTACTTCTCCGCTCCCTACAAAGGTAAATAGTTCTCTGATTGCACTTCAGTCTGTGCCCAAGAAAAGTTTGAGCACAAAGGTCCCTGCTTTCTGCAAACTCATAATACACACTTCAACAGAGGAGCAGTTTTTACAAAGAGCTCAGATGTATCTTGCAGCAGACCTGTGTAAAGCTTCTTTTGCCTCTGCTTCAGCTTTATTCCTGGATACAGGGCCTCAAATGGAACAGTTGGGAAACGTTTCTGGCTCAGACTATGGAAAGTGGGTTTCCAAGCCAAGTGGTTAATGATTGCACCAAAGTTATTCAACGTAAGCCTTCATTTGCAGAGCTATTAGCTAAAGCGGTGACTGAAATGGCATATAGGCATATCCTGCTGTTTGCAGTAAAACAGAAGGTTGTCTGACTTGGGAATTGCCCAACTTTCTGGAGGCTTTCAAATACATTAGTTTCTCAGAAGACAGCTGTAAAATGGTTCTCAGCAATAGATCGGTTAGAGTGAAAAACTGCATCTTCAACAGCTTTTTTTACAGGACTGAAATTCCCCAGCTCTAGCTTACTTGTTTCAAGAGTGAGAAAAGGGAACACCAACACCCTCCCCCCCGCCCCCCCCCCAGCAAATTACTCCATGGGGGTAATTTGATCTAATGGGCCTTAGACACTCTTGGAGCTTAGGCAGCAAAGGTGTTTTAATCTGTTCCAACTTGTCCAAAGGGAATATAGTCTGGAAAAAAAAGAATCAGAAGTACGACTGTGAGGAAGCTGTCTGCTGTTTTTTGGAAGATGGGGGCAGAAGCTGTGAAGTCAGTGTGTTGGCTGCCTACTGCATAAATGCAATTCCTGGAAGAAGACAAATAAGATTAGAGTTTGAAACTACTAAAGTAATCCAGTAGTCTCCCATGTAAGGGAGCTTTTCTCCTCTTTTAAGAGGTAATACCGTGTTCTTGTAAGATTGAAAACCCCAAATGAATCCTAAAACTCATTTTTAGGAATTAATTTTTCACAATCTGTTCTGCTTGTGTTTTGCTTGCTGTATAGTAATTCCCTTTCTTATTTCATGAATAATAAGTCTCTCCTACTTATCTAGATAATTAAAAAAGACACTAACCAAACAAAAGCTTCTAAGGACAAGGGTTGCATGCCCCAGCTCTCACAAGCTGTATTGTTCAGTCAAATTATGACTAACATGCTTTTTCTGTGTTAGAAAGATCCTGGGAAGACTTCAGGTCTTACCAACAGCAAAAAAATCTTGAATGGATGAATACACATCAGACTTGTTGATGTCATACAACCTAATACCTGATTGAGACTGTACATATGGCTTCTACAGAGATACATTGGTTGTTTTGTATTTATTCCATCATTTCTAGATTTAAAACAGTATGTTTACACCAGAGACTGTGTATATTATATAGTTCCAAGTCTACTCATCTTGAAACATGAAATCACTGGTGATTACACATGTAAATTTACAGTTTGTAGAATTGATGCTGCACAAAAAGAATGTCTGCCTAAATTACATACAAGAATAGCCCATCATTCCGATTCTGTTGCCAGCTTCTAAATTCAGAGTGTTTTTTGTCAAAGATTGTGTCAATTTTCACCAGTCATCTGTGTAGTTTTGCTGTTACACTAGTCTCAGACACTTTAAAAGTTTAAGACGTTGCATGTTAATTATCAAGTGAAACAGCTTTTCAAGTAGTGTCTTTTCTGCTTGGTGCTTCATTGGAAATACGTGCATGCACACAGGCTTAGTTCCAGCAGCACATCTAGGCCAGGGAGCCTATCAGCACTCTTAAAACAGTGTTCCTATCTCTCTGTAACTCAACAGTAAGAAGAGCTTTCCTGCTATGCTGATGTGTCTGCAAGGCCAAATTCACTTAAATCTGTTGAAGTATATTGAACAAAACTTTGCTTCAGCAATCAGAGGAGGAGTTCTGCTTCATTGAAAATCTTGTTTCTTTGGAACTCCCTACGTGAATGAGACATGAAGGTGCTTCTCTATTGCTTGCTAGTGTTTCCTAATTTTTCCTCAGATTGCCTTGAATGTTCTCATTTGTGTAGGGAAATAATACTTGAAGTTACTCAATATCAAAGGATATTCCAGTGTGGAACAATTTGTAGGAGTATAAGCAAATATTTGCTTTGTATATGCATGTGTGTTTTAAACTTTCCTACCCTTGTTTTGGCTTTGGGAGTAATACAGCTTGCATAGATTCAGGAAGGTAAGGCAGGCATAACCAGAGTCAGTCAAAGACTGGCTTAGTTGTTTCCTATTTTAGTGCTTTATTTAGTTATTTATTTAGGAAGATAAGGAAAAAAAATGGGTTACCACTCCCTGACCGTTCTTCAGAAATGGTGGCCAAGTGATACAAGTTTTAACTGGTGTTAGACCTGTTTTGTGTAACTTTGTGTTAGAATGACTGTCACTACGTATTTTTTTGCATGAATTGGGTACCTTCAGTTTCGGGAAGAAAATCAGGAAGATGATGGCGCGTGCCTGTTGAGAACTGACTGTGCATGTAATACCTTATTTCCTGACTGCTTCTGCATCCTTCTCAAAAGAATTAGGAGGATGGTAAAACCACCAGTTTCAGATCATATTGGGATTTTATGGATATTCAGGAAGGTGATGAGTTACCACAATAACTTGGACCAATCTAAAATGTAGTAATTTCATAGTGCCTGTAATACTACTGTGAAAATGTTGCAGCTGGAACTGACCTTGTCTATATAAAAGATAATACTTGTTTCAGAGTAAATGGAAATTGTTTAGAAGAGGTTGTCAGGGTACAGGAACTCTTGTGGTAACATCCTTTTGATATTCCTTCATCCTGCCTTTTGTTCTACTTTCAGTGGAAATACCAAAATACACTTTCTGAGCAGTACGTGAAGGTGTATTGAAGTTTTTAAACTTTTTTTGAAGGAGAAATTTGTTCAGAGATTTCTCCATGTTTTAGTGAAACTTTGAGAACTATTTAGCTACTGCTGCTTGTGTAGATTGTGAACTATAAGCTTGTGCTCAGGTGATTTTAATTTGTATGATGCATTAATAAGTAGATCAAAAATAAACAAAAGTTTCATTTTAACAGGGGAACATGAATGTGGCAGCTCTATTCAGAGAAATCTTACCGTCCAGGAGGCAGCTGCGTATTTAAAAGTAAGCAAATGAGGTACTTTTCATTTATTGTATGTAAGATTTGTGTTAAGTTACAATTTGTAGGGCCTGGATTCATATCCAGTCTATTGACTGAAGTGTGGCTTAGTATTGAATACCATTTGGAAATTATTGGAATTGATGTCTTTAACGCATGTTACTTCGGATCTTTAGTTGAGGATGTAGCAAGGTTTTGAGGGGAAGGGTAAGTGAAAAACTACTTAATTGCAATGAAAGTGTAGCTAGTAGTGCTTCAACAGTGCGCAGGTCTTGTTCTCTTTAGATAAAACACCAGAGCATAATTTGAATTGATGGAGGTACTTGATCAACACAAAAATCATAAATTCATGAAATTTTCATCTCTAGAAGCTTCTCTAGAAGTCTGTATACTGTGTTTTGAGACTTAGGAGAAAAGGATCCTGTCTTCCCTGGGGGAGAGGTTGATGCATGGATCTGTGCAGCAGGCCTGATAGACAGCAGCTGTGTGGAGGCACCATTCATTGATGCTTTCAATAGAAATGGTCAAAAAAAGGCCTTTTGGTTAATTTGATAGGTATGCGCTATTGTGAAATCTCACTCTGCTCTCATTCCCCTGCCTCACTCCCCAAATAAAAGATGACTCTTTCCTTGTCTTGACAGCTGTAGGGTTTATTTTAGCCCCCGTTGGTGTACCCTTCAGTGGAAAACTACTTGAAGCTTTTAAAAGGCTGACAGTACAAGATTTCTCTGATTTGCTGGGGGGCAGTTAAACTGATGTGAATTTTAATATACGAACGCATAGAAATTTTACATTTTGCTAAATGCTTGCATAGTACAAAAACCTGCTCACACTAGTTTATGGTTTGGCAATGGTATTCTGTATCTGTTAAAACCAGTGCATAGTAGGGAATGCGTTGGAGAAAATAAACTTGAGGCTGGATAACTGATAACCTTACCTATCTGTTGCGTTTAAAGAATGACAGTTGATATCATAACTGTTTTAGCTCTGATAAGAAGCTCAGATTTCATATGAAAACGTCTCATTTCATTTGAAGTCTCCTTTAACCCTACAGTCCCTCATTTTGGGAGTATAAATACAACTTCTTTGCACAATTCCAGTGTTCAGAGATAAAACTTTATTTCCACTTAGAGTAAAATATTAAAACAGTTACTGCTTTTTTTCTCAAGTGTTTATCCCTTAATTCTAGGCCAGTTATATTATGTGAGGGTCAGAGGAAAAATGGAGATAAGTCTTTTTGAAGAATATAATTTCAAATACAATAATAACTTCCATTTTTTGTGTTTCTTTTCCTGCAAAAGAACATGCAGTGTGAAGTACAGAGACAGCCTTAGCTCAGATAGCAGTGAATTCTCCTATGACAGTTGATGCCATTTAATTAAAAAAGAAGTCAATTTCTGTGTAGTTTGAGAACTGATATTGCTACAAACACTGGATTACTTGCACAATATCAGTTAAAATTTATTTTCCTCAAGCTGCTGCTTCAAAACGAAAAAACCTGAACTGCTTTTATAGACTCATCTTTCAGCTAGGTTTATATGTAGTTTTTTACTCTTGAAATTGATTGGCAGTGAGCACCGCCTAGTGGCTGAATAGTTTTTTTCCTTGCTGTAGGTTAGAATTGTGCCTTGGCTTTTCAAACAATCCTTAATTTGAGGAATGCTAGTAGTGTGATAGCTGCTTGTAACATATATAGATTCACTTTATGTAGTGGACATCTAAGCAGAATTTGAAGAATCAAGAACAAACCACGTAGCTTTGGCTGCTAATCTGTGCAGTACCTGAATTTTATTGTGGCATGGTAACTTTCTGGTTATTTATGAAATTACTCAATATTTGTCTTTGACAGAATTTAAACCCAGAATATGGAAGTGTACTTAACACAGCGTTACAATGGATCTTGGATAATGGGGAAGATGCTGGCATAAAGTAAGTCTCTATTTCTGAACTTAATTTCTTTTAACAGAATATATCCTTTTTAATAAATACTGTGCGTTTTTCAATAGGTGTCTCAGCAGTGACCCTAATGAGATGGATGTCACTAATGTGACAGATGTGAAGTATCTGGAATCCACTAGTCCAAAGATGTCTTTCAGGTGTCGTTTTCGCCGTGCATTTGTTAATGTAACTCACAGATTGTCGATAGTGCTTTTGGGTAAGTTAATGAAGGGAAAAAAAATCAAACTTTTTTGTTTTAACTTCTATTTATGTGAGTGCATGGGGAAGAGTAAACAACATGTTTAGAGAGTTTTTTTTCACCCATAAAACTTGGTAGGTCTTATCTTAAGAATCTTGATTACAATGCAGTTTGCTTTTCACTTCTGTTGCAGCACTCTGTTTTCACCTTGGTTGCTGTCATCTGCTACTGTAGTCAACTGAGCTTATTCCTCCTTAGAGAGGTCTTACTTTTTTCCCTGCCAAAGGAATACTTTGTTAACAAAAATTCCAGGTAGAACTTATTCAAAAAAACCCAAAATGCTCAATAAAAACATGTGATAGCCTTAATTTTTAGACTATTTCACTGTTGTCTCAGGAAATTTGAAAAAGTAACTACAGAGAAGATAATTTTCCTAGTTTTCGGAAAGGTTGGATACTCAACATGGTTGTCACCAAAGTCTTACCTCTAAGACTATGTTATAAAGATGTATCTAATCCTTCAGTGAGACTCCTTCATTTAGTCTTTGATAGTTCTCTAGCTAAGTTTCAAATTCCTTCAAAGTTTCTTTAATTCTTAACCATACCAAAAACTATGCAGCATGAAAGTATGGTACAGCTGAGTGCAGATACTTGACTCCTTTCCACGTGGCTGGTTAGAAATACTGAAGATGCAGAGTTCATCTCATGTACCTACTGAATATTTAATAAATTGTTTATCCCAAAGTCTTAACAATATTGTGCTTATGAGCAGGAGGCTTGGGATCTCCTTCGCTAACCTGTGGATGAACCAGAAGAATCACGTGATTTTTCTATCAATTAGGGAATATTGTGCATTTGAAAACTTAACACGTTCTGAATTATCTGTTTATGTGACTTTTGATATGACTTTGAATGTTTTCAGTATAGCTGCGTTACATGTATGGGTATGTTGCACACCTATGGATAACATTTCAAACCGCAGTTATAGGATACCAGGCTATTCCTAAAACAATGAAATGTTTTTCTGAAGGTAACTGTTCTTCAAGGTCTTAAGAGTTCCTGTTGCTGTGTTAGTAAAATGTAAAATATTGACAGCAAGTACAGTATATTTCACTAGCTTTGAAATTTAAAGTGCTTCAAAATATTAGCTATTTCAACCAAATTCTGAAGTATGTGATGTAAACCTTGTTAAATAACCAATGTTCTAATACTGTTTAAAGAGCATTATATATTTTAATGCAGGTATAGCAATGGTTTGGGGAGTCTTGCACTACATGAAATACCGTTGGGCAAAAGAGGAAGAAGAAACGAAGCAGATGTATGATATGGTGGTAAAAATCATAGGTATGGCTTTGTGAGTCACATCTGATGTATCTGCACAAGCTCTGTATGTGCTTTCAAAATACTGGCATTACTTCAGTTATGTTTTCTGCCTCTTCAGTTGTCAGTCATCGTGCTGTTCGAGTTCTTGGGCCTATGTACGATTCATGTGTTTAATTTCTCTTTTTTTCTTTTAAAAAAAAAAAAAATCATTTAAACCTAATGAAAAGCTTTTGTTATAAAGATTGAAATTTGTGAATTATATCAACATGGCTAGAATTTCTCATTGACTTGGTGGTGTGTTATCTTATTATTGAAAACATACAAATGCAAAGTTTGGCTGCAAATATGGTGACATGTTGCTTGCTTTGTCTGGAATTTCAGCTATCTTTAGGTAAAATATCCACTCCTAAAATGTATCTTAGCTCTCAATTCCATCCCTATTAGCTTTTCTTAGAAAAAGCATCTTATTAACTTGGTAATTTGAACAGTAATTGTGTTACTGAAATGAAACATGTAATTGAGTTCTGAAATTCTACCTTTCTACTTGAAGCCGCAATGTTTTCAGTAGTTTGTGTTTGTCATTTTTAAGCTGTCTTTTGGGTTGTATTTTTATTTTCTACGGTTGCCATAGGTGAAAGAAAATACAGAGATGGTAGACAAATCAAAGCTGTTTTCCCATTTATAACATTTTTCTACCTTTTTTGTTTGGAAATCAAGTTTGGAGAGGGGGAAGCTCTTTATTTTCAAAGGTCAAACTGTCATCATTGCTGACAGTTAAGAATACCAATCAAGAGTAACTACCAAGAACCCCTTTCCTTTATCCCAAAATTATTTGGGATACTTGGAGGCACTGTGTGTGGTTAGTTTTCTTAATTTGTCTTCAGCACAGCTAGTAGGAAAAATGCTTCAAAATGCCCAAACCACCCTAACTTTAACTGAAATTTTGAGGTGTCTTCAGAGTAGTTTTTCATTGCCAGAATTGCTATTTTTTCTTAATGTTTGCATGAACTCTGTAGTTACCATTTTTTTTTCTTACGGTGTCCTCAGATGTTCTAAGAAGTCACAGCGAGGCATGTTCTGAAAACAAAGACTTGCAGCCTTACATGCCTATTTTACATGTGCGTGATTCACTAATACCACCTCAGGACAGGTATGTTCTCACTAGAAGTGCTGAACTCCCTTACGTGTAAGTAAGGAAGAGTAGTAAAAATGGTCAACTAACTAATTTTAGTAGTTGTATAACGTAATATTTTGGAGTTTTAGTGATGTAGTTGGGGGGGAAGTATTGTATTTCTCTTACATGCTGGATGTCAGCTGTGCAAGTTGTTATAACGCTAACTTGTTCTTGCTTCAATTTTTAAGGAAGAAAATGAGGAAAGTCTGGAACAGAGCAGTTGATTTTCTTGCAGCAAATGAATCTAGAGTTCGCACAGAGACACGAAGAATAGGTGGTGCCGAGTTCTTGGTTTGGAAATGGATGCAACCTTCTGCAGCATGTGACAAAATTTTAGTAATACCATCGAAAGTGTGGCAAGGACAAGGTATCGAAGTTTTGTTGTATTTTGCAAATATAATGATTTTAATTTCTGCATCTGACTTCTAAATGCTATTTTGTTACTTGAACAGGAAAGACCTGTATTGCCTCACACCTTTATCGTTATGAACTGTCAGTGCTATTTATTATCTTGGTTTTTGATAGATGCCTTCTACTTATTGAAAGTAATGTAATTGGCTGTATCTGCCAATAGGTAAATCAGAGCTTGCAGACTTGAGTTCCCTGCTGTTAAGTTTGCAGTTAGGTACCTAAAGGCAGAGTTTGGAGGAAGAGATGATTTTTTTTATTTTGAACAGGAAACAGCTGGGTCAAAAGACTCCTCAATCAGCAGAACATGGATTTTAAGCATCTCCTAAAAGTGCTTCCTTTCTATCAAGTCTTTTCTACACTGTGCATTTGTATTTCAAGCTCTGTGGAGCAACCAAGACTTGCTTTACTAGACGAGGCTGTTGTCATGCGTGGATTTTGCAGTGGTCTGTCATTTTTTGACTTTATCATGAAGCCGAGTGGCAAGAATCCAGTGGGTCTGAAGTTGTCTGTCTACAGTGGTCTTATTTTCCTAGTTCTTCTTTCCACAGTTCTTTCTGCTGTGCTTCAGATTTTGGGTGGGGTTGGTTTTTGGTCAATGAAAAATTGAAGCGAGACTTGAATTCTGTGTTGTAATAAAAAGGTAATTTCTATCAATGAGTGTGAAGGTAAATGTTTAAAGTGAAGTTTTAATTGCCAGTTGCTTAAATGTTGTCTCTCTTTAAAAGAGTCTGCCTTGCGTTATGTTCCTCTGTAATGCTGTAATATTTGTCCAGCGGGACTGAAATACTGTGCAGAATCCTAGTTTATAAACTCGTTGGCATATTTTGATGGTGAAGGAGGAAGAAGTGATTGCTTCTCCAGTGTTTACTTCAGCTTTTTAAATCAGATATTATCAAGATATTGTGCATTAGTTCTATGGCATTGAACTAGATACTGAAAAAAAGCCTAGTTAAAGCCCAGACTTTCTGCCCTTCCTAATCCCACTTACACAAAAATTCCCACTGACAAGCAGCTGCACTCTTCTGGAATGTGCTAATTTTTATCTTAATTTAACTAATGCAAGTAGTAATAGACTTCCTTCTTTTACTTTATACTGTATTAATTTTATAATTTTACAATTTTTACAAATATATTTTAATTTGTAAGAACCAATGTTTTTATTGTTTCCTATAAAAGAGGGTACGGTTTAAAGTAGCTCCTTCCAATGTGATTACTTCCTTTCCAGAGAAATATAGAAAGAACTTCTTTGTGGCCTGGAACACTTTATGCTGTAGCAGGCTTGACTGCCCAAGTAAAAGTACTGCTAACATTCTGGTTTTGTCCCAGACCACTTGCATGTTTTCATAAGTTCTGTGTATGCTTTCAACCCTGGGGTTTTAACTTCTGCTTTTCTGCAAGTTCAAAGCAAAAGCGAACAGTTCTCTCTGTCAGCTTGAAAAGCTAAATGTTTTGAGACGTTTGCAGATACTTGGCATGCCATCTTGCTTGTCTGTGCTAAATGTTGTGTTGGGATGACATTATGTCCTTCTCAGCGCTACGCCACTGGCTCTAGCGTTACATTTCTCATTGGAATTGGGGGCTACTTTTTTAAAAAATACCTTGTAAATACTATTGCAGTCTTGAGGTTCTGCAGTCCATCATCTAGCAGTAGCAGTAACATGGCATTCTGCTGTGACAACTGCGTGATTTCGGTTTCTTGGAATTTCAGTTAGTAAATTGTGTGTGGTAACTCTCACAAGAGTTGCATAGCCTTTTCTTTCTAGGCCATTATTCATTAGGGATGTGCAAGTGCTTCAGATGTAGTGCAGAAATGGTGCTTCATCAACAGTTGTGTCTGTTCCAGCTCTAATACTGACATGATAGATTTTTCAAATGCTTAGATTGAACATAGGTTCTGCAGGCCAGGTATGTGATGAAGCTGAATCTTCTCCGTAGTTTATTGTTCAGTGCAGGCTGTGAAATGTGACACTCCAGTGCTGGAATTTCTCATTTACTATTCATTTGCTCTGAGTATTTCTTGTCCTGATTGCAATATAAATCACTCCCTAACATTCTGTCTTGTATTAGAAATTAAACTGGATTTTCCTTTATCCGGAAGACTTCTCAGTGTGTGATATCTCAGGCGCTGCTTTGTGACATGGAACCTTGGATATTCAAGACTCACCACAGAACAGGCGTTTCCAAAACTTACTAAAACACAGCTACTGTAGTAGCTATTGCGAAGCATCATCTGCATTTGAGCATCTGATACCTACTTTAGGATATTGTGAATGTGAACAGTATAACTTTTATCTCTCAGCTGTAGCTTTTAGCTATATGCTGCCTAGAGGATGTACTTAAGATTTGCTTTTTATTTAACGGGACACTTTAAGATCTATCCTCTTTTCAGTTCCTTTTAATGGCATTTTTCCTTGTTTTCTCTTTATGTTTGTAGTTTGGCAAAGATCTTTGAAGACTTGAAATTATATGCTTTGGCTGTAACAGAAGGGCATGGAAATAGTGGCTGAAATGACATTGGTCATTTGGGTTCTGTGTATCTTGGTGGCCAACAGGCAAAGGCCATTTTCACATGCAGAGGCTCTTTCTATCTTGTGCTACTTGCTTTCATATGATTGTTGGAAATGGTTACATTATTTAAATCACACTTTTTGCACAGCTGTTTCTTTCCTGATGTCAGGAATACTATATGTATGCGTTCCACTATTGGAGATATAAATCAACTGGATTTAAGCTTATCCTCCAGTTTTGAAGTTTGAGTATAGGAGTTCATAAATCTAAACTCT
This sequence comes from Geococcyx californianus, assembly GCA_013389885.1. Classification (NCBI taxonomy): domain Eukaryota; kingdom Metazoa; phylum Chordata; class Aves; order Cuculiformes; family Neomorphidae; genus Geococcyx; species Geococcyx californianus. The sequence continues at coordinate 37,654 of VWPV01013386.1, forward strand.
TTTCAAGGCTGCAGAACGAACTCTAAGATCTGGCAATGCTCTGAAGACTAAGGCATGCACAATTGAAGAAGAAAGCCTCTTGACCTGTCAATGTGTACTAGGATATTGGTAGCTGATAGCATACGTTTTAAATATGGGATCTGTAGCATGCGTGAAGATCTGGGCTGCAATGTCTGTTAGCATCAGGAGTTAAAGCATTGCTGTGCCATTTTGTCCGGTCCTTCAGGGTGCAGCCTGTGTTTTGACAGATGTAGGATTTTGTTTTCACTGGGTCGGAATAAAGTCTGCTGTACTTCCTTTGAAATACACCTTCTGTACCCAGTAAATAATATCTGTTAAAAAAAAGGTAGCCAGACTCACTATAGGATGATGGACAAATCTTGTGAAAACAGTAGACAAAAGATTTTCAATTGAAAAACAGTCGTCATCGTGACAAAGTGTAATTTCAATTACAGTATGTTCAATTTTCTTACCAAAGAACAGATACTGTTGTGTCCTGTCATGCCTTTGATAACTGGAGTTCTAAAGAAAAGCAGGTAGGCAGAGCCCTGACATAGCTAAGCTAACAGCAATAGCTAAAGTTCCTTGGCAGCTCTGAAGATGAGATAAAGAGGTTCCTGAAGTACCACATCTAGGGTGATATTTCATCCTGCAGCATGGAAGATAACCTATTACCATGTGTGAATGTGACACCCCTTGTCCTCGGCTTGTGAGAATGTAATCCTTTCTCCATGTTTAAAAAAAGAGAAGCACCTCTATTCTGAACTGTTGCAAGAAAACTGTGGATTTTATGCTTGTAAAATGCTGCATCCATCCCGTGCTGGTCATCTCTAGCTGAGCTGTATTGAACCCCAAATCAACCACACTTCTGCTCTCCTAATAACATTTAGTAGTATTTCGATGTCAGTATCTTCCCTGTTTAATAAAGAACTTCTTGTTGTGTAAAAGCACACCAGAACGTCAACGTTTTCAACTGAATGTTTTTTCTTTTTGTTCTTGCCTTTGGTAAGAAGGGTTAGTGCTTAAGATGGATATATCTGTTCTTCAGAAATGTGGTTGCCTATATTTGATGCAAATCTTCAACTGTATCAGGTGCATCAAATCCACACCTAAAGATCTGGTGGTGATAGTGGGGAATCCCTTTAGCAATAATACAGTAGTAATTCAAGAGGTATGAAAGCTATACTGCCACTTCTTCCATGATAGACATATTCCAGTCACGGTGATAAAGTTGTTGAAAGCACACGCTTTGAGGTTCTGCTGTTCTTTGGATCTGGAATAAAACAAAGTATATTATGATTGAAATACAAAGTGGCTTCCTCTTCCTGAAGGTGTTCACTAGCCTTCAAGGGGAATTTTTCAGAGTCCTAAAAATTCTCTTGTCAGTAACGTATTGCACAAAGTTGTGCTTCTGCTTGGCTATTTTACTCTTCACTTTTTTTACCTTCATCTTGTAAGTCTTACTGTTGGGACCTGTTTAGGGAAAGAAATGGCAGGTGAGGTGCTTAGTTAATTGTGGTGTAGCTGAGACCGCAGACATTCCTGCAGGACATCATATGCCTTTATTGGGAGGAAAATATTTTTTTTGCTCCATACCAGTGTAAATTTTCAAATAAGCAATACCACAATTTGAACAGGTTTGTCTCTTAAGCTTGTTCTTTTGGAGGGAGAGGAAGCATTAATTTACAGATGTGTAATGAAGTTCAAAAGTTAACTACGCTGTTCTGAATTTTGCTGTGTAGGTGCAGCATTATTTTTAAATTGCTTGTGTCTTCCCTTCTTCCCTCACCTCCCCTTTTTGGTCCTGTCTGATATACATTTTAATACTTCTTACTGTATTAGCATTAAATAACTAGTTTCTGTGGCCGTTTTTTTTCCTTATACATAAAAAGCTCCATCCAAACTGCAAAACTTGCTTCTTGTTTATTATGACTTTGAAACATTTTTGACAAAAAGCATAATTCATGTTTATTTTCATGTGCCGCAGTGCCCTGTGCGCACTTATTCTGTTAGTATGATGTTACATTAAGTTCATAGCAGATTAATTTTGTGCTAGTAGCATACTCTGTAGACGCTTGAGATCTTCCAAGCAAAATGACATCAAGATTACTAGAAATTGGAGCAGGCAAAGCTTAGATTTTTGTAATTTCTAGTCTGAAGCATGAATTCCCCATTTAGTTGCTTTGGCATAGTTCAGTGGTGTAGCTGGAGCCTTAAACAACAATACAGGTTGTTTTGAGTTCATAAACAGCTTGCAGAAATGTTGATCCTCTGGGCGTAGGGTCTCTGCAAATAACCTCGCCATTCTTTATCCTTGAGTTAAAACCATGTGCTGAATAAACCTAGCTATTAACAATCAGCACATAATTTCCTCAACCCCACGCCTTTTCAGGTCCAGGTCCATGACTAGGTCACCCCAGATCACCTTCTCCAGTATGGTGTTGTGCCCCCAGTATACAATATGCTGGTGACATTTCACACACACCCCCTTCATGTGCTGGAGCCAACCTACGTAAGTAAGGTAAGTCCATTTATTTTTCAATGTTGCTTAGTTCTGTAAAGTTTTTATTTTCTACCCTGTGCATAATTTTCAATCGAGGGCAAAAAACTTTACAAAACCATGTGCTATTGAAAAAGGACTTGTCCTTAAACTATAGTAGCTCAGAGACAGATGCAGTGTCACCAGCATATTTAGAAATCTATTCTCAAGAAAAAAAACCCAGACAGTTATTACAGGTGTTGGTGACTTGGGGCTCTGTGTGTGCATATTATAATAAGAACATTTTTAATTATCTGGGGAATTTACGGTAGGTTCCAGATGAGATTTGGAGACCACCTTTTATAATTTCTAGTTGGTGATTGTATGTTGTTAGCAATAGTCTTCTACATGCAGTGTCTTCCAGATAACTGAGTTTCTTCTTTGTGATGGTTTTTGTTTTGGTGCTGTGCTGAAGAGAAACAGTTTTATGCATTTTGGATATTCTTGGCAGATTTTATTTTAAAAGGTCAGCAGTTAGAAGCACACATCTGAGACTTCTAACACTTAAAACGTAACATCTTGAATCTGTCTAACTTTTCCAAAGTAGGCATTGCAAAGAAGTGTTAGCATTAGTTTGGAGCATCTTTTTGTCTTGTTGAGATTTTTAATTTTACATTTAAACTCTTGAATCTATTCATCTCACGTCTTCAAAGAAAAAGTTCTTTCAAGCCTTGGAAATTGTTTTACCAGGTCATCTCCTTCCATTTTTGTTGCTGCTTTGTTGGCCTTTTTCAAGGGATAGAACTACCTTATGTGAATCTGAAGGGCTTCTTTATTCGTTTTCTTGTGGTGCAGTCTTCTGTTACGACTCCCACAAACATGACCTGTGAACTTCAGAGAAGTTAATATTTATTTTAAAACTTCATAATGTATTTATGGGATTCATCAGCTTTGAAAGAGTTACTTTCTTCTTTTAATTTCCATTTTTGTTGTTGCATCTGTTTTATCCTCCGATGCGTTTTGTTTCAGATTTTTCAAGCTTCTGAGTATGTGTGTAAAGCATCTAGGAAGGGTTACAAAAGCTCCATCGTTGTAGAGTGCTCTTTGACAGATGTTACTGCAATATAGATGCACCAAAACACAACATCTGTCTAAACATCTCGCTGTTTCTTAGATGGGCACTGAGTTGCACCAAAGTAGAAGAAATGAAAATTCATCAGGCAGTAGGAATTGTTAACCTGCAACTTCAAAAAACTTGCTCCGGATGTTAGGAATATCTGTCTTTTTGCATTACATCTCCACGAATACTTTCTCTTCAAATAATTTAAAAATATCCTGAATTCCTTTTATGTACTGTGGCCTGGGTGTGAGGGAGGGCATTGTCTTTTTAATCGTAGATATTATAAATCTGGAAAATTCAGTCCAGTATGGTATATTTTCTTCCATGCAGTAGAAGACTGTGTGGAGTTTAATTTGCCTGAAGGTTTTTATATATGAAGGAAAGTTGGTTTTTTTGGTTTGTGGTTTTTTTTTTTTTTTTTTTTTAGTAAAACCAGAAGGATATTAACATGTAAAGTTTACACTTGTTAACTAGATAGTATTGTACCTGTCCATAAAGACTATAAAATCTATTTTTCTTTGTAGCATTTCATCTAGATAGAAGAAATTCACCACCAAACAGCTTGACGCCATGTCTAAAGATTCGCAATATGTTTGATCCAGTTATGTAAGTAAAACCAGTTACGTATCTGTATTTCTGTAGTCTTTTTGAAGGACTCTTTTTTTGTTGGTTTTTTTGTTTGGTTGGTTGGTTTTTTTCTTTCTGCTGAGAGGGGTTTGGAAGAAGTGAGTAAACGTGAATACCTTAAAAGAAACTAAGTTGTACAAAAATCTTCCCCTTAACATCTGAGAAGACATACGTAATCTTATTGTTTGCTTTCTGTCCTTCATTGTCTTGCTTTGTGTCTTTGGGTCACTTCCTGAAGTGTGTGACATCAGCCATTGCTCCAAGTAGCTTGACTAAATCTCTCTCAGTGAATTTTGTAAGTGTTCAATTATATCAGCTGACAGGGGAGACTCATGTGACCTGACAACAGACTAAGCTTCTGAAGTATTGCTAAGCATTACTTTATGGCAATGTAGCTGCCTAGGTTTGAAGCAAATGGATTTTTGTAGTGGGAAGGTGTTAATCAACCAGCTTCCAATGCTCAGATATTCATACACAGTATGTACTTGAGAATTATAAGGCTTGTTTCACGTGCCAACAATTAAGGAAGAATAGTGTAATGTATTCCTTAATGTGATCACTTAAGGGAAAACTGAAGATGCCATGCTGTCTTATAAAATAAAAGTGAGATACTAATTGGGACTGAAGAATATGAGCCAAGTGGAAAATAAAAGCTATTGATTAGAACAGGGGATAACAGGCAGTAGGAGAGGAACCCAGAGTATGGGCACAAATAATTGCAAATTTTGGATCTGTTTCTTGAGCTCTGTTTCTAGCTACACTTAATTATTTTAGTATGTTGTCTTGTTAATTGGAAAGCTGTTAGCTAATTAACTGAGGGCAGTGTTATCCCTAGCATAGGATAGTACTCTAAAAACTGTTTTTCTCAATGGCTGTAAGACTTAATGACCAGTGAGGGCCAAGGCCCCAGCTGTGTTGTTTTTCATAACTTTCAAGTTGCAGTAGGGTGGGCAAGGCTGAAATTTTAGGCATTGTTCCTGAGGCAAACTGATCTTCCTGTAGGAAGATGAAATAAAAGATGAGATTTGCTGAGAATTTTGTGATAAGATCAATGTCTTTATTGACCTTGCTACGATGGAGACTTCATGAGCTATATTGGGTAGTCTGAGTAGTATTGAAGTAAATCCATTCCTGAATCTTCATTATAATATTTATTGGTATGCTGTATTGGATTACTTTCTTGCTTCAAAGTGTTAGCTGTTCAAAATGTTTGCTCTTAATGGAACTAGTAACCGAGAGGATGTTTTTGTCAGAACAATCTCCTTTTGATAGGTTATAGTTTTGCTATAAACATCAGTGCTTTTCAGTACTGACCCCATCTATGCCCAGCAAATGCATTAAAAAGAAAAACATTTATATACTATTTGGTCTCTTTGGAGACTCCTCCCTCTTTAGTGTCTGCATCCAGTCAGCTATTTGAACAGTGCAACTTCTAATACATTCACTTTTTTTTGACCTTTCATTACTGGACTGGTGGATTATAGTCCCAGTGGGGATCCTCCATCCAATTCTATATTGCATGCCCCAGCCCGTTCCTCTTCCATGAGCTGTATTGCAGAGGACTGGTGCTTAAGGAAGTACTTCCATCACACTTGGAGTAATTTTAAACACCCCAACGACCTAAACCCTCAGTGCAAGATAAACTACTTTATTCAACTGCTTGTGTCAAAAGAGGATGGATATTTATGTTCTTGTCGTAGATCTGAAAGACATAAATGCTTTCACTGACCACCTGAAACACAGAAGGTACCAGTGTAGGTCATTAGTTTGGCAAATACTGGTTTGACACTTGCTGTGAGTGCAAGCTTTGTTTAACAAAATCAGGTTTTAGCTGATGTTTAAGTCAAAATATTGTATACTAACAAGTAAGTGCTTTTCAACAATATTTCAATAGCTCATAAAAGCAGCCATCCGTAATAGAGGTCTTTTCTTTTGACCTGAGGATCATCTGGGGAATACACCAGTTAATTTGCCTTTATCAGTGCTAACACAGTAAATCATCTTTCTCCTGCCAGAAGTCAGAAAACTTGCCTAGACATTGTGAACCCACAGACCACAGCAGCAAACTTAAACTTGTGTGTATGGTCTAGGCATTTATGTCAGACACAAACATCAGTCTAGACATCATTTGGATAAGCCCATTTTGGCATTTTTGCATCTACCAATTCTGTAAAAAGACTGATTCATAAAGCATGAGTAGTGTTCCTGCCAGACTCATTGACAGGTAATACAACATCTGTGTGCAGCATCAGAGAAGGGCAAGTCACTCCTGGTGGGAGCCTTTTTCACTATAGGAAACCCAAATTAGCTGATAACTCATGATGTTTCACGTCCCAGGTCTGCAGACACAAAAAGCAGACTAGATGGATAATGCGCTTCTGGTGGATTCACAAACGGGAAATGAGTGCTTGGGAGCAATGCAGTGACTTCAGCATTTGGGAAAGAAAACAACAAACTAGTAGAAAAGATGCCTGCCTAATCTTAACAATACGATCTCTTCTTATGGTAGCTGGCTTTCTGCTGATGGCAGCATGCTTCTCATGAAAATCTGGACATGATTCCTGGGCTGGGAGAGCCAAGATTTCATGGAATCATAGAACAGTTAGGGTTGGAGGAGAACTTCAAAGGTCCTGGCTCTTGCAACTTGAAATTACTTATTTCCGTAATATCCTGAGCACAAAATGTTATTTGGAAAATAGTGTTGTTTATGCTGTTAGACTTTTATATTCTCTTCATTCTGAACTGTCTAGTAAAAAGAAAACACATCTTTCTTCTGGTCTGAGTAGGATGCACTTTCTCCTGACTTTCACAGGGTTTTAAATTGTAGGTGTTTTCTGCTGGAAAGTCTCTCTCCCAGTAGGACCTTAATTTGGATCTTCTTTGCACCTTTGTGTCCCTCTCCCAGTTTTGTTTGCTTGTTTATGTACGATCTGCCTGTCTAACGGGCATCAACTGGAAAGCCTGATCCTCAAACCAGTCGAGGTTCAAATGATAGAAACAAGTCTGGTGTTCCATGTTGCCAGAGTCCCTCAGGTGTGCTAAGTGTCCTGCTTGACAGATTTGTGTAACGTCCCTTACCAATTAACTTCCCTATGTCCATTCTGTCACCTGGCACAGTTTTTTTTTTTTTAAAAAATAAAGAAGAAAGTAGATCAAATATTTCAAGAATTTTGGTTTTATGTAGTGAACTCACTACCCAAAGCTCTTGATAGTATTATTGAATGAGTAGGTTCATTGTTTTTAGTGTAAAGACTATTGAAGCAGGCTTAAAGGGTGTATTAAGGCTGCTGAAATCGTTTTCCCTCTGTTTAACATTTTTATTAGAGCTGGATGAGTCCTGCAGTACCTTCACAAAAATACAGAGACTAATGTCTTCTCTAATGATTTACCTGAAGATGAATTAGTCTTGACAATAAAATAATTTTTTTGTGAAACCCAAATTGGAACCTGATTTTAATATTTCTGGATTCTAGATTGGCATGTTCGACCAGTACCCTATGGGATGAATGCTATTTTATGCTTTGTTAGGGACAGTGGATAGCTATTTCAGTGCTGAACAGTGTCTGGATAGCTAAAAACCTCCTTCAGCCTGATGAAGCCTTGACATGTAACGTTGCTTCTGTGACCGCTGGTAGAGGTGATACAGTAAGGAAGGCAGAGGGCTTCATGCTACTGTCTTCCCCATTCTTTTTTTCCCACTGCAGCAGGAACAGCCTAGGAGTGGCCTGCTCCTTAGGAACAACATCCAGCCTGTCCAAGCAGGTGTGGGGAGATGACTTTGACTGCAGTTTCAGACAGGAAGGGGATGGCAGGCTGTTGGAAGGAGAGGACAAACTCCATCGAATACAGATTATTCCTTTCAATGTTTAGCGTTGAATTTTCTGCAGTGGATTGTAGGACCTAATTTAGTGAATATTCAATAGCTAAATACTAAATGCATCCCAAAGGCATTTAACAGAAAATTATGTCAAGTTACAGAGAAACCATACTCAGTGAGGAAGGATGAGATTGTTGTCAATATTTTAAAAATTATGTCCTTAATTAAGTCTTTCATTGTTTGCATAGGGAAATAGGTGATCACTGGCATCTAGCGATTCAAGAAGCAATCTTGGAGAAATGCAGTGATAATGATGGAATTGTTCACATTGCTGTTGACAAAAATTCACGTGAGGTGAGTGTCTTTCTAATAACATCTTAATTGTTTATTTTTGACTGTTTCACTTCAAACTAACCAACCAACCCGCTCTCTCTTATTGCAGGGTTGTGTTTATGTCAAGTGTCTCTCTCCAGAGTATGCTGGCAAGGCTTTCAAGGCCTTACATGGCTCTTGGTTTGATGGTAAGGAATGGGGGTTTATAACAAAACATGAATAGAAAGGACAGTAGATGGGTACAGTAGCAGTTCTTTTAAATAGCGAAGGGATTTGAATCTAAAGTATTGAGCTAAAACAAAAAACGGGATCTTTTTAGGAGTAGTTACCTGGTAAACTAATTTCAGTGTAATGATGTGTTTGTGTGTATTATGTCCTGAAGCAAAATGTAATAATACTGATTTAGAAGGCTTATCTTTTTCTTTGCCTCATAGGAAAGCTGGTAACAGTAAAATACCTGCGGCTAGATCGGTATCATCATCGGTTTCCCCAGGCTCTAACCTGTAACACTCCACTGAAGCCATCAAACACACACATGAACTCTATGTCACATCTGCGTCTTCGGACAGGCACAACTAACTCTCAGGGAAGTTCCTGAGAAGACTTTCTACAACTGCTAGGACTGTTACTTGCAACAGGAATTTTCCTGTTTGGCTGCCGTCTTCCTTTTTTAGTGCTTTTTGTATGTAATACTTTAGTGAATTAAATAAAAGTTTGAACGTTCCAGAAATCTTGTTTCCAAAGGGACTTAGCAATGAGGCAGTAATACTGAGCTGACAAAAAGGAGAAAAAAAGTGCTTCAGGAAGCTTTCCGGGGCTATAGTAAACCAATGCATTTAAGTTTTGCATGACAAATACCGAATTCATTCTACATTTTCAGATGTGGTGACTGTATTTTTGCACCAAGAAGTGTTTTTGATTATACAAAAGCATGGAGAAAAGAAGACTTCCTGTATTTCCATAGTTTCCTGTGAAATAACCTTGTGGGTATTTTGTAACAACCAACCTACAGTTCCTGGTGGTGCATAGGTTAAAAAAAACCCTTCTTTTTCTGTCAATATTAGTTTTTTGTTGCTGTGTAAGACATCTTTTTCTGCAGCTAGGCTATGGGGAAGGTTAATCTGGCAGTTAGTGGTTACATGTAAGTGTGAGGGGAAAATGGAACAGAATGTGGATGTACTAGGTTTGTATATAAATGTAAGTGCTGGTGGTGGCAAAAATGGTTGTGTTCTATGAGGATGTCTGCATTGAAGCAGTGAATAAGCTTCCTATTTTATTCAAAACCTAATGTTTTATATGGGTTTGGCTGTACCATGGTAAGAGGCCAAATACCTTAAAGTGTTAGATAAAGGTTAAATATCTTTTATAGGTTTTATATTAAAATACCTGGGTATGGTTTTGTGTGAAAGGTCTGATACCAATTGTAATGAATTCAAATTTGTGAGCAATAAAGAAGAAATTGGCAGATACTGGAAAAATATCTTGTGAAAAGCTGTATTTATTATTACAGTTGCCAGAGCTGTGACAAAATACCATTGGAACTCAGTGACTTTCCCAATACATTATGACTTGTTTTAATGAACCAGTTGAGTTTTTAAAAGGTGCACTTCCTTACAACAATTTTGGCTGATGCGAATGAGAAGTACAGCTGACAGCAAATCTAATGATTCCAAGCTTGTAAATTTACTAACATTCACTTAAAAGTTCAAAATTGTTGCTGAGAAGCTTAGTTGCAAATCTTTAAGATTATTGGCTTTACTAATCCCCACTCCTACAAGAACTTTATCTAATTATCCAGCTGAATATTCTGTAGGGGGTGAGACTGGAAGCACACCAGTCCCACAGATTTTACTGAAATTCACTTTACTTTGTAGATACGATGGGTTTGCAGCATGAACTTGCACAAATAATGCACGTTTTTCTTACGGTTAAGTAAACATGATGCACACTATTCTGCAACAGAAAATCCTATTGTGCCTTACCTTTGTGCTTTTGTGGGCACCATGTTTATTATTGGAGAGTTTGTTAACCGGAAAATTTTAAATCCTCAGTTTTATGTCTCAGATGCTAATGAATGAGTATATATAATATATAATCAGCCATGCAGAATTCTACTTACCAAGGACAAGTACATATTTTTGATGGGTAAGTAGGTTGTGCCAGGTCTGGTAGATTTTGATGAGTTTTGCTACATACATATATGTATATGTATAATATACATGTATATGTATTATATATATGTATATAAACTAATTTTGCTGTATTTGATGTGCATCATAGTGATTTGTTAACCTGACCTTAGTGGCCCCATCTTGTGACCTGTTGCAAGAGTGAATGTAAAAATAGTTGTGGCATTTTAAAAGGTCGCCTTGATGCAACTGCATCTATCTTGCTTCTAAAATATATTTCTTGTAAACACTGTACATTTTATTATTGTAATATGTACTATTATGCAGCTTATTTTACCTTAAACTGTTAAGTTGACCAATATCCCTTCCTGCAAGACAGATGGGAATGTGTATAATACCTTGAACATTTGAGAAAAATCAGATGTTTGTTGTAATTTGTCAACCTGTCCTGTAAAAACAAACAAAATACCAAACCAAACTCAAATTAAAGGTTTACTAGGGGTTTTTATATGCGTCTCACCTTTGAGGTATTTGGATGTTTCTTTGACTTGAATACTTTCTTCGGGGGTGAGCGAGAATTTAATTCATGATAGCCACCTTTCATGTGTGTTGGGTTTTGAAGCTGAGCAGGTGCTACTGTGAGCTTTACTTAAACGTCTGCCACCTTGAAATCTGTCTGCACTTTGTACACAGGGAATGCAGAGGTTTCCAAGTACAGAGGAGGCCATGGCGTCTGACAGGTGAAATTACTGAAGTGAGGTTTCGTTCTTCCATTTTGAGACAGAATCATAGAGTGGGACCTTAAAGCCCATCCAGTGCCACCCCCTGCCATGGGCAGGGACACCTCCCACCAGCCCAGGCTGCTCAAGGCCCCATCCAACCTGGCCTTGAACACCTCCAGGGAGGGGGCACCCACAGCTTCCCTGGACACCTGTGCCAGCGCCTCAACCCCCTCAGCATGTCGGATCTAAATCTCCCCCTTCCACTTTAAAGCCATTAAAGAAGTCTTCCTTGAAGGGATGTTGATAGGCCAGAAGCCATGGCCTTCTCTCCTGTCCTTACATTCATCCTGTGCTGCTATGAAATGGTTCTGTTGGCAGTTTGGGGGGGGGGGGGGCGAGAGAAGCCAGCCTGGTGTTTGCCCAGCTCCACTTTAGCCCTCCCCGTGGAAGGGGAGAGTGAGGAGGAGGGAGAACTTCGCTGTAATTCTGTTCCCCTCCTTTTTTTCTGAAGCTGTGCAAGGTGGGCATTAAGAGCTGTTAACCAAGCCGGATCGCTCAGCCGGCTCCTGGCCGCGAGTGGCAGCCGGAGCCACCGCTCTCCGCTGCCCCGCTCCCGGCGGGGGAAAGGCCGGGGAGGTGCCGGCTCGTGCTTCAGGAACGCCCCGTGTAACTGTCAGCGCGGGGACCCCCGGGCGCGGGGCCGCGCCGGGCTGCGGGGTCCCTGACGGCTCCATGCTCATATTTGGTGTTTGCTGCCGGTGCCCAGGAATTTCCCGTCATGCTCGCGGGGCGCCGGGCCCGTCACCGCCATCCCGGGGGGAGCCGGGGCCGCCCGCTCGCTCCCTGGGGCCGCTCCCCATGCGCGCTGCGCTGCTGCTGCCGCTGCTGCTGCTGCTGCTGCCGCCGGCGGGAGCCCCAGGTAGGAGCCAGGGCGGGGGCCACCCCGGGCCGGCGCCGTGCCCGTGTCCCCGTTCGCCCTCCGCATCCCCGCTGCAGCGCTCGGGGGTTCCTCCCGCTGCGGGCGCCGCTTCCCACCGGCGAAGGAGGAGGAGGAGGTAAATGGTTGCCGGGCTGCGCGGCGGAGCAGCCGGCTCGGCAGGACGCGGGGCGGGCGCCCGCAGGCACCGGCGCTGCGGCAGCGCCTGCTCGGGAAACGGGGGGCAAAAAAGGGGCTTCAGGCGCGCGCGGGGCTCCAGAACTCGGTCGCGTTGTTGTGAGGGAGCTCGGCGTCCTCGCTCGCTGAGTTTGTTCCATGTTGCGCCGCCGCCAAATATATAAACAAATGATAAAGCACAATTTATTTATTTTATTATCTCACTGTCCCCTTTTCAAGTTGCTGTAGCTGCGCTTGGTGCGTCTTAATACTCCTGGAAATCGAAATGCGGCTCAGTTAAGTGCTCTCTAATATTTCACAAATTTGCTCTCGAGCCTGGCTTTTCTGGAACTGCAGTCGTTGTTCCCTCACCATAAAGGCTGCCTGAAGGCGCAGTGATCATAAACAAGGGGAACCATGTATTAAAAACTGACTCTAATGATGGGTGTCCACAGGTAAGGCCAGATGCCTGCTGTTATCTAGCACTAAACATCGCATCTCTGCAAGAGTTCTGACCCTAAACACAGCTTTTAGGAAATGCAGAGCCATACGTTACATACGTCGGGCTTTTAGTTCTCTTGCTTTTAATCTTCATGTTACTATTACAGTGGTTCTGGGACTGTGCGGTCTTCAAAGATGTCAGCATGAGACATCTGCAGTAGGCAAGTTCTTCACCTACTGATCCGGCTTGTTTATAGCAAGCGGTCAGTAAATGGAAGAGCCGGCTCCACTCCTGCTGTGGCACAGTGCCATTCAGCTGAGCCCAGCGTTTAGGGCTTACAATTTGCCCTGCTTATGTTCTTGCCCTCGTGGGATTGACACAAGTGCTTGGTGTCTTATTTGCTGACGATTCCCAACTTTTTATTGCGCTGCTGCATGCCTATCCGGTTCGTCATGACTCCTTTTCTGCCAAATTTGGTTGGTAACAGTGCCCTTTTAAGTCTGATTCTGGAAGCAGTTTCCATGTGGCTTGTCATCTTAATCAGACGTTTGCTCATAGTTTCTAAAAGAGCTGCCTGCTATGCTGTAGACACGGCTTAATTTAGAACAGTATTTCTTAATTGTCTTTTAAAATTTATGTGGGGAATTAAATTTGGTGGATAGCTTAACCAGAGTTACTAAATGATCCTAGAATTATGGATTTTTTTAAAAAAGGTTCTGCATTGATTTCCCAAAACCACTGAAGTTGGTGGAGTTAAGCCATACATAGTTCAGTCCTGAATGTGGTTGGTTGATCCTTTTCCTGTCTGATGTTTCTTGGATCTTTATAACACACATTTGAAAAGATCGCTTAGTAGGAAAACAGACATATTTTTCCTCTAAAAGCACAATCTTTAAAAATAGTGCCTTTGTATATGGAGTGATGTTTCTATATTCAGTAGCAAAGCCATACAAAGCAGTTGATCCTAGACAAAAATAAAGTCTTTTGACTGAATGACCTTGCTTATTTTTCCAAGTGGTGGTGTTTATACGCTCTCACAGGGCTTTGGTTAATACGTATTTTTATGTTTGTACGCACTGTAAGAATTCCTTACAGCTGTTCAATAAGGGGAGCTTGCACATGAGGACATTATTTGGTCCTTTGCCCTGATATTTGTTAAGGTATGAGAGGATCTTGTTTACCTACTCATGTTTTGTATCAGCTTTGTAAGATGATACTTGTTTCTGTATCATTGAAGGTTCAGCCTGTTTATTGCATTAGAAATGCTGGAAAATGCAGTTTGTTAAAAGCAGTTTGTTAAAGGTTCCTTTGTTATTTATTTTAAAAGATGGGGGAACAGGAGAGAGAGAAGGGGGAGAGAAGAGATCGCTCTGTTAAGGATTTAATCTTCTCAGCCAGAAGGTTAAGAAGTCTGCCTGTCTGCATCGGACTGGCATCACTGCAAGCCAGCGATGCAGTAACGCCATCCAATTTTGAGACAGCTCTGATGAGCTGCATAATTCAAGTGAGTGTGTCCTCTTTACAGAGCAATACTTCAGCTACACGTGACATTATATTAGTCATAGGTAGGAAATATGACCCTCTTTTCTCCTTTCTGTTCTTTTTCTGTGTTCATTAAAAGCTGTGGTTTCAGCAGCACCCAGGCCATGAACTTAAGCTGTGGAGGCTTTAGCTGATGAGAAAGTGGGATAAACTGTCAGCCTAATTATAGCTTGGTCTAGCCCTTACTTGTTTAAGGGCTCCTTTAGCCAAAAGACCCCAGATTCCTGGTGTATTTGTGACTGTGTGTTTGGGAATCGCTGTAGAAAAAAAGTCAGGTACAGTTTTTAGCTTTCCCTGAGTAACTGTGAAGTTGATGTGCTTGTTTTGGAACAGATGCCAAGGCTGGACGGAAACAGAGTGTTTCTTGCCTTGGAATAATTGTGTCCATACATGGAGTTATTTGGAGGCTACTTTGTCTACACAGCACAGAGGTCTTCACATCATAACAACAACAGCAACAGCAACACCCTCTGCCAGCTCTGGGGGCATTCTTTTTGCAGTGTCTTAGAGAGTAAGAAGTGGCTACATGGCTACATGTTACCTTTCCCTTCCCTCACTCTTGTCAGTTCTGTGGGGTTGTATTATTATTGTCTCAGATACTTCATTCGCTTCAGAAAGATCTCGGGTTTCTCAGTAAGCTATTAATATGTACTAGCTAAAAAAAAAAAAAAAAAGCACAAAACTAAAGATTTAAGTCCTCCTCCGTGGAAATTTGTGAATTTATAACCCGCTAGCAATGTTTTAAAAGTAATTTCCAACAAACCACATAAGTAAAAAAAAGGAAACCTGTATTGCACCATTAACTTATACCAGAAGGTGAAGAATGTAATTCTGGGCTTGAAGGGAATTTTTGTGTCTCTAATCTGTGAAGGCTGTCATCCTTACATTTTGCCTGAAAATAGGGTACCAGAATTCTTTGAGGACATCATTTATTATGAGACAATATGAAATTATAATTTATCTACTTAGCTCCAGCCTTCTGGTTCTCATTTAGCAACCTCAGTTTCAGTAGCATTATCTGAAAACTGCACAGTCTAGCAACTGGAACTGGGAATAAAGGGACTTTTCTCAGTAAGGCCTTTAAGACCTGAGGAACTGAAATGAGAGTAGCCTGAAAAAGGCAAGAACAATGCTTAGATTTATAAGGTACTAACACAGTTTTGCTGTCTTCACAGGCTTAAGTTATAGTTTAGTATTGTTTAGTAATGTGATTAATAGCATAAGTACTTCTTTATTTAAGGTGAGCCACGCAAATGATCTTTCCAGTAAGGTTTACATTTAAACATGATTCAGCTTTTGAGTATTGCACAAAGTTGAAGGACGGGACTTCTGCAGAGCTCCCCAGTTTATTCTTTCCTTTCAGTAGCATCTGAACATCGAGATTAATGATTTGTTTGAAATGTGGGCAGCAGTTCAGCAAAATGTACATAGTGTGCTAACGCATTGTTTTGTTGGAAAGTGTTACCGCATCCAAGAAATGTGAAGAGTAATGTCATGCATGGCATTTGGAAGTCTTTCCCCAGAGGTCTCTTTAATGCTGTGTTCTTCCAAACAGGGCCAACGCCTTTGCGTTTCACCTGATCGAAAACAAATCCCTGCTGCTGGGGAATAACAAAAGGGCTGCCAAATGCCACCGCTTTCACCCCGACCACACAATGAAAATGGGAAAAATAATACATATAAAAAGATATGTATATATAAACACAAAGAGCCCCAGCAGCTTCCTGGGGAAGTGATCTGTGCCAGTTGTCGCCAAAAGAAAACAGCCCAGAAAGTGTTTTGTCTGGCTGAGGGATTGCCCTGTTCTTGTTCCTCTCTGTTCCCAAGTGTGTGGTTCTTGGGGAAATCCGCAGGCGAGGCTGTGCCTCTGGCTGCACGCACGGAGAGTGTAGGTGACTTTAACCACTTTGAGGGCCTGTGTGGAGGGTTGACTGGGGTGAGAGCTGCATGCATGGGGAAAGGGCCAACTTGCTGCATCTGGCTCTTTGTGAGGACACCTCTAGGTGAGCATGCCTGAGCACTGTGGGTTTTTTGGGTTTGGATTTTTTTGGGGGTGGTGTGTGTGGTGGTGTTTTTTAAATCAAGGGGCTTAAGGGCACAGTATACCACCACCCCAGCATCCTCCTCAGCTCCAAGCACCTGGGAATACAGAGAATCAGCAGTTCCCACTGCTGTGTAGAATTGTCCTCATGGAGAGTTGACCACGTAGAGGTGTCCCACAGAAAGCTGGCTGTGCAGAGTTGTCCTAAACTGGCATGGATGGCCCTTTTAGTTCACACAGCAGGTGTCTGACAGTATGGTGAGCCTGGCCTTTGGTTTCCTGCAGCCGGCTGAAGAGCAGGCATTGAGCCAGTACGGTGACTTTACATCAAGCCAAATCAGCTAAGAAAAACAGTTAACTTTGTATAGGCAGGCTCTGCCACCTGGGTCAGATTGTTACCATCTTGCTGCTGGGAGGAAGCTTGATATTAAACATAAACCCAAGGCAGATCCCTCCTTATGTGTCCTGATGATTAGCAGTCATGGCTTTCACCCAGTTTGAGTTGAATTTGTACTGCTGAGTGATCCAGCAGTGCACTGATCCAGTCTTAAAGATGCTGCAATCAAGGCTTGCTGATCAGATTGCTTCGGCTTATGCTCTTTCACACCAACGGCCCCGTTAGCAGCCATAGCACGAGTCTGTGGGAGAGAACGGAGTAAAGGCAGCAACGGATGCAATAGGCTGCCAGCTCTGGGGCAGGCAGAAAAGTTGAGGTGGATCAGCCAATGGTGTGAAGATAAAGCAAATGCAGAAATGCCACGAATAAAGTGATTTGGGTTTTCTGTAACTTCATCATCTGCTTTCTAAAGGCTGCAGGAAAATCAGCACTGTTGGTGAGTATTTAATGGCTTGCAGCGGGAACTGTACTGTTAGACTGTATACTCAGTTTTTCTTAGGTTTTTTTTCCAGATTAAACACAGTGTTTCATTAAATCTTATATATATGCAGTGGAAAGATACTCTGCTGACAGCACACCTTTTAACATCTGTTTTTGTAAGAGAAACCAAATTGTCTGTGTGCTCTTGCTTTTACTGAAAGCACACCTAAGGGATGCAGTCTCCACTGACTTGTGCAGCAAATTAGTGCTCACTTGGAAAGGGACCCACTGGACACTGCATCCCGCATTCAAAAACTCAAAGCGGCTTTGCTGCTTGCCTTGGAACTCGAGAGAGGTGCTGAACTGTACCAAGCTGTTCAAGCGGTTGTTGATCCACGCTGGGAAGGGTTACAGCAGATACTTCGAAAGACTATAAGACTCTGCCTGTGAAGTCCTTTAAAATGTGAAGTACAGTAGCTGTATGGAGGACAACAGCCTATTTTTTGCTCTGTTACACACAAATTACAGAGTAAGACATTTTTAGCTAAAATACAACAATCAAGTTATAACTATGACAGTCATATAGACAGTGTACCAGCGGGGTGAAGTAATGCTATCTAAGACAAGATGCGGGTTCTCAGAGTGTTATCCCATCTCCCCAGTCACTCTTGAAGACTAAACAAACCAAGTTCTTAAATTCTTTTTGGGGCATTTTGTTTTCTGAACCACTCTTTTTTTTGTTTGTTTCTCCTCTGGACTCTCCCCAGTTGTCTCTGTCCTACACCCCAAACCAGCAGGGTGTTCCAGCTGATACCACGCTGCTGCTGAGTAGTATGGATTTCCTCCCCAGCCCCTGCTATTATGTATTATGCTCCTCTTTAATAAACTCCAGATTGGTATTTGCCTTTTTTTCTTAAATAGTATCCCACTGTTGGCTCAATTTATTGTCACTATATCCCTGGCATGCTTTTCTGCAGTGCTGCTCCTGGTCTGATATTCTTCCTTTTTGATTTTGTACGTTTGAGGATTTCTTTTACAGTCCAGTTGTTGATCTTTGTACTTGGCTGTATTCAGTTTCATCTTGCTGATTTTTGACCATTTCTCCAATTTATTAAGACCATCTTGAGCTCTGCTCAGCTCTTTAGAGTGCTTTGCACTCCATGTGGGTTGATGTCTCTGCAGTTCTAGTAAGACTACTTGCTGGATTTTGACCCGAGTCACTAGAAGTGCTGAAAGAGCTTTTTTTTTTTCTTCCATGCAGTTCTGCACCCATGTTATAGGACCTTGATCCAGAAAGGAGACGCTTTTCCAGTTTGCTCTGTCAAAAAGTATTTTATAATTGACATCCATTGGATTTACTAGTTTCTTCTGCCTGTAGAATAGAAAGGAAGAAGGAAAGTACATTGGGTAACAGGGTTAGAATTTGGCAAGTCCACCTTATTGTCTTATTGCTTTTTTCTCTCTGAGTTGCGTACTTAGGGATTGTTTAGTAATTTGTTTCAAAAGCTTTCTGGGTGTTAAAGGTAGGTTTGTGGCCATGTATTTCACCAATCACGCCTTTCTCTGATTTTTAAAATGGGTGCCATCAGCTTACTTCTGAGCTTTGGGAAAGGCAAAAGCCCCTCAGACTTCCTCAAAGGTGCTTGCTCTTTTCTGAACAGTTGCTCCAGCTTGTTTCCCGTGGAATGAATCTCCTAACCTGTCACAGGAGGAGGAAGAGCAACCTCAGACAGAGGTTGCAGGCACAGAAGATAGCTTCATCACCTGGGAATATTCTGATTCAACATCAGCGTGCCTAATTTCTGATAGTTTCATATTTATCCAGCTAAAGCACCTGAAGTGAATTCCTACGAGTAAGAAGGAAAGCTTGATAGATTTCGATAAAGCTCTCTCTTTCTCACAAAAAACCTGCAGCTTCAGCAGCTTCATTGACAAGATAGTTCATGGCAGATCCAAGTGACTGTCGTGAGACACCGACCCTGTGTGCGGAGGAAGGTCCATGCAGCAGAGGTAGAACGGTTTGAAATTGGTCACTGCAGCTACTTCAGGTGATTCCCTCTCTTGTGTCTTAAAAACAAATCTGTCAAATATACTGCCACAGGGGGTGTCTTGAGCAGTCGACCTATTGCCGAACTGGTGATCTCTTGTGTGTGTTGCTTTCTTTGTACTTGGTTAGAAGTAGTAAAATTGGCAGATGGGCTTAACTGATCATAGCTTATGGTTTATTTATTTTCTTATTTGTTTTCCTTAGCAACTGCATAAAACTTCCAAACATCTGGGTATGTTCTATCTGTGAATACCTGTTTAAGTATGCATATAAATGTATGAGATTGAAGATCCTTCTGTACGTATCTACCAATGCTATAGAAAGTAACATACTGAACAAATGTACTGGAATTCTAACCAGTAGGTATTGTTTCAGAAAAGCATAAGGTGGACATACAGCTGGGATGCCCTTTGTGTTTTCTTCCAATGAGGGGTGCTGAAGGCTCGCATGCTCAGCACAGAGATGCACAGAAGTGAACAGTGGGAGAGGAATGGTCCTGTGCTGAGGTCCGAGGATGCCGTGGAGGCATGGCTGAGTTGCTGGGGAATTTCTACTGTGTCAGTGAGAGCGGTGTGAAATGTCAGGACCAAGACGGAAAAGACTGATGTTTTAAGGGTAGGAGTTCCTTTTTTGGTGTGTGAGCCGAAGTAGGACAGGAACAAACTGCATTTGGGGCAAGGCTTAATGAAGTTCCTGACAGCAGGCTGGAGCAGGAGGCTGCCGCCTGCGGGTGCCGGGCTGCTGCCTCTGCTGAAGGAAGCGGAACAGATGTCACTGTTAAGAACAGATTATGCAAAGAAAACATCCAAATTTATCTTAGAATATTGATCCAGATGGGAAGCTGAACTACAAAGCCTTGCAACTCGCAAAAGGCTGAGGGAAGAGGAGAATGAACTTGGCAGCTGCATTGTTCCCCTGTGACTTTCCAGACTGCAGCAGCTGAACTGAGTCGTGTCCCCATGCCATGAGCTGGCGCCTTCCTCGCTTCCCCAGCTGCCTGGGCATGGGCAGGTGTGCCATGGAGGTGCTTCTGGGTAGTAGGGTCTATGCAGGATGGTGGGGCTGCTGCGTGTCCTGGCGTCAGAGGGAAGACGGTATTGCCCCTGCCCACTGGTGGCTCTGAGGCCAGGGTGTGGGAGCCGACCCTGGAGATAACTCCAGTATTGGCCCCTTTGTATACTCACTCTCACAGAAGCAGGAGAAAGTAGTTCTGCTTTTTCCTGAAGCAAAGTAGTTACTGTGCAGAAAAGTTTTGCATGATTTCTGTTGGCTACAAGTCCAGCGGGTGGGTACAGGATGGGTATTTTCATCTTTGGAATGCATTCACGGTTGGGCAATGTGAATTGAAAAAGCTGCAAAGTTTAGTATTTTCAGTCAATTAAAAGAGGTGGAAGAGACGCCTTCACATTCTGTACATCTGAGAGAGAATCAAAGAGGAATAAAATAATTAAATCAGGTTTTAAAGTAACATATTAGCTAGAATTAAAACTTCTTTTGTTCATTTACTGAAAAAGTTTTATGATGCCTTGTGGTGCAGATGCTTGGGCTACATATCCAGTGTAAATACATTTAGCTAAGTAAAAAAAATAAAGTGCTATGTTGTGCATTTCTAAACTGCAGTGGATGAAAATCAGAATTCAGCCCACACAGATTCCAAATAACATTTTTCATTGGAGAAAAGTTTGTCTTTAGACATTTTGTCTTGTAACAAGCAAAAAAGAAGTCCTGAATAAATATTTTTATTCCTTTAATTACCTAAATACAGGCAGATGTACATATAATTCTGGTTATTAAGTAGTGGCAGAACATTTTCTGTAAAGTTATATATTTTTGGTTAATCAACATACTTAATGATAGTCTAACCAAGTGAAGATTTACTTTAAGAAAATGGTGTTACAGAAATTTAAATGAAAGTATTTGTTAAATTAATCCACCTTGGGCAGTGGTTTAAAATCAAATAATCTTTATACTTGAATCAAATCTCTTGCTGTTAGGACAGAAATAGTTTTCTTTACTCTCTCACTTTTCAGTCATTGATTGATGTTCAGTATTCACTCATCCGATTGTACTGTAAGTTCAAAGAAGGTTTAAAGTATCAAGATAAATACTCTTTCCTCATTTGCTGTAGTGTCTTCTTACTGCTGTTCACAGGAATAAAAGTACATCTGTGACTGGGAAGACTTAAGAGTTTTTGTTTTACTTGATGGAATTTTATTTTGGTATGGATTAGATGTTGTATTACATTTTTTTGACTGCTAAAGCTTCTTCACTTTTAGTATGGTTGATGTTACTATTACAGTGCGAGCTATTAATTTTTGGGGTTTGTGCAGTATCAGAATTTCTTCATGCTATAACTTTTAAAACTATGTTTTGACAAAAGGCTGAGGTTTTCTTGTCTATTCATAAGGCTGCTTTGCGTACCATCATGGCACAATCTGTGATCAAAGGTACATTTTTAATGAGTGCTTTTATTCTGTTGATACACGGCATAGACTTCTGTGCGCTGAAGATGTTGTTTGAAGGGGGTTTTGTGAAGGGTAACTCATGAGAAGCTGTAATACCTATTTTTATGCAAGGGAGAAGGCTCCTCTCTGTGGTGATGAGCAGTATTGGTTTCTAGAGAAAACCACATAGAAAATTTCCGTGTAAGAGAGACTGCTGGGGAGAAACTGGCAGCTCTGATGTCTGACCTGAATTGGTCTGAAATGCTGTTATGATAGCTAGCAGAGAGATCATAAATAAATTTTTCATAAATCCTATGCTTTACTTACAAGCTTTTTTCAAAATACAAGATGATATTCGGGTCTGATGCATGTTCTGATTTAAAATTGTATTTTCTTATGTAGTAAATTATAAAATTACATGGAAATAATTCAGCTTTCAAATGGTTTGTGCCGAAGAATTGAATTAAATGAAGGAAATTACACAGGCTGGTGTCTGGTTAGGATGGGAGTCTGTGTGTGTTTTTTGCACTGCAAATTTCTTTGTCTGGTAGGGTGTATGGCACTTACAGACACGTGGTGTACATATACATGTAGATAGAAATTAGCACCAACTACTTTTTTGATTAAAAGAGTTTTAAATAGCTTAAAAATCTGCTGGCCACAGACTTACTGATTATTTGTTGGTAATCTCCTTTGTACAGTGTAATGATCCCATGGCACCTGATCCTGCTTTAGTTTGCTGCTGTGGCAGTGATGGTTATTTCCTTGGGTTTTGTTATTCCCAATACAGATTTTACTCTGTGAGAGCATTAAATCAGAGGCCAAAACCACACCTGAAATCACAAACGGTTTTAGCTCTGATGCATTCAGTGACCTTGTCTCCTTCAGTGGACTAGTGAGCATCACTTCTTCATTTCCTTACAGTGCCTCATAAAACAGGGTCATCAAATTAACTTATTTGTGATGTTTTAAAACTTAGCTTCTCAGTGCAGCAGAAGTGGCAACTTCCTTCGCACCTCCCACACTACAACCCATCTGTGCTGTGCTGGGCAAGAAGCACATGCTCAGCAAACTGCTGCAGAGCTGGTTTTTACACATCTCAATTTAGGAACGAGTGAGACAGTGCTCTTTCCAAATCAATGTACTTTTTCGATGATTAAGGTTGGAAAACCTGCTAAGTCATACCAGTTTTTAGCTGGAGGCTTTCTCTTTGCTTCATTTTGTAAGATGTTCTACCTCAGAGAAAAAACTCATATCACATATCTGTTGTGTATTGTTACCCAGGCAAATAACCTTTGTAAACTGAGAAAGAAGTCTGCTGAGTTATGGAACACTGTGTAACACAATTTAAAATGACTCCAATTCCAAATGATGTATTTATTTAATCTTCAAAATTGGTCTCTTTTTTTTTTTTCTTTGAGAAGCAAAAACTAGTACAAAGTTGTTTTAGAAAAGCAGAATAGAAACTCCTATTGAAGGGTTTCTGTTCACTGCTAAAACAGTGCCTTCTGGCAGATGATGCATGGGATTTGTCCTGAATTAAAAATAGAGAGAATAGAAAGCTTATTAGCTCTGCTGTGTTGGTAAGCTTGACAAGGCAAATGTTGGTGGAGAGGGAGAACATACCTACTCAAATTGACCTGATAATAAAAATAGATACCATGTCTCCAGTGTTAGGGTGCCTCTTGGATAGCTCTATCCACAGCAGTAACACAGACGTTTTTAAGTGTTTTTTCTTTTAGTACCAAAAATGAATTCTTTATTGGTGAGCAATGCAAAAGGCTTTTGGGCTTGCCAGTAGGAATTATTAAATTAAAAGGTTATTTCCACAACACTTGTATCTCATCCTCTGAGTACCAGAAGCAATTAAATCTTGACCACTGTGTTGGAGAGAACTGCCTGGAATGGAAAAGATTAAATATTTTTCAAGATGTTATAAAAGGATTGTGATTCTCAGAAAAGACCCATTTAAGAATAGTTTATGACTGTTGTAGCTACAAACTCACTGCCGTAAAAGGAATGTGCTCTATGTTGGCAGGCTACCAAGCCAGGAAAAATGAAAAGTGCAGCTTAGTGCTATTTTAGTGCATCAGATCTGGGAGTAGCAAGAATGGACAGGGGAAACTGCCAATTGACATATATTTACCCTCCTTTGGGATCTATCACCAGTCATAACTATTGGGAAGCAATCTGCAAATGACAGAAGTGTGTGCGCTGGCAAGGCTCGGAGATGCGCCGGTTTCTGCCCTTAGCCAAGGATCTTCTTTCGTCCCAGGCTTCGGGACTCCTTACTTGTCTGGTCTGTTCCTCTCCTGGGGGTCTCTCTGCATTTTCTCATCTCTTTGCAATTCCACTTTTCCTGTTTCATCTGTTGCCCAGAGGGGCTTGCAGTGTCTTGTCTGTGCACTAATGAAAACTTCCATTTCACAACCCTCCCTAAAGACCAAGCCAGTCCTTGAGCAGCGACCCTCTTAACTCTTTTATTACCTAATTAGAATTCATTGATTCATTCTCCTGTAATTCCCTCCTGCCCTTGTACTCAGTGTAGCACGGATGTCCTCTTCATCCCCACTGTGTGAGACTGTGTCCTTTGGCTGCTCAGAGGGGATCAGTACCGCTGCCCTGCTGTTTGCGAATGTTAAGTAGTAAAATAAAGAGAATTCAGCTTTGCAGTTCTCTCCTCTGTGGGAGCAGTTACAGAACAGGGAGGCATTAATGCACTTCCCCCTTCTGGCTTTTTGAGAGGGTGCAACCTTCAAAACCCCCTTTGTTTTACTTATCCTCTCACGCCTCAGGTGTTCTGAGTTTGTGCCTTGGACACAACTCTGGGGCTTTGGTTACATTGGCACAGGAGCATTTTTGTTGCCAAACTGGTTTTTCACTAGCTGGAGAATTCAGTGAAATTATCCTGAATTTTGTGCAGAGGTTTCAGAATCTGGTTTATTTTCTAAGATTTTAATGGTTATTTTATTGGAAAGATAATTGTTTCAGCTTTCACAAGAATCTAAAATCTACTGTGGGAATCTCATCTCTCTTAGGTAGAGGAGCAAAGTCTGGGTATTATCACTCAAGCTAATGGCTGCACTCCTAAAAAGATATTTGATTCCCCTCAGTGGGGAACTTCCAGGTAGCCTAAGGATGGAATATGGAGGATGGTTAGTCCCTAAGGCTTTGCTTATCACAGAGAGGGACTCGGGGTGAGCAGCTGAGAAGACGTGTTCCTGCTATACGCAGAGCAGTGTTTCCATGCAGTCTCATCCTTCCTATCTTCCTACTTTTTTCTGTTTCTTTGTCTGATCTCAACCATTACACTCTTCTTCCTCCCCTACTTCAGAATATAGAAGGTATTGCTACTGAAGCTTCCCAGCTAGAATATGAAAACTATCTGTCAGTAACATGAATAGACTGGGCCATATTACCCCATTTCAGAGGAGAAAGAGAGCTGGCCTGTGGATTCTGTGAGGAAGCTGTGGCACTGGAGAGGGCCTCCGGCACCCCTTGAGCTGGCGCAGCTGCGGCGTGTGCCATGCTGAGTGTGCGAGGGGTAGATGTGTACCCACCTCCAGCTCTGCTTCCTCTGCAGGTGCAGGGACAAGAACTATCATTTACATTATGAAATGCTGAATGTAATCCTTAGTTGAGCACTTATTTGTTTCCTCCACAAATGATCATTCCCGTATGAAGGACCATTAAGACATCTGTAGCTGGATCTGGCAGTATCTGAAAGCATATGTTAGCCAAACTGATATTTGAAAATCCCTTATGTGTTAGACTGTGTGTTCTGTATTGCAGAAAGGGGGTCAGAAAGTCCCCATCTCAGGAGACTTTTAAGACATTTAGCTGTGGCACTTAGGGGCATGGTTTAGGGGTAGACTTGGCAGTGTTAGGTTTACAGTTGGACTCAATTATGTTAAAGGTCTTTTCAAACCTGAACAACTCTGTGATTCTGCTATGGGAAGGATTTAAGAACAAAATCCAGCATAAAAGAGTGTGTAAAATTCAAGAAAGCAAAACGGTTTTGAATTTGACTGTTCAGGCTCCTTTCCAATGGTAGTACTAACTTCAGGTTTAAAGCTGGATCCTTCCTGGTTTTCCACTCAAATATTATGAGGTATGGCAGTAACTACCTCTTTTATCAGGGCACAATGTAAACTTCCTAAAAGTAGACCGAATTGCCATTTGGTTTGCATGTTCCAGGACAAACTGCTATGGAGAACATGCTTTAATTGAGAGTGTTAAAAGTGAAGTGAGAATTAAGATCTAATAGTTCTGATTTCTGTGGGTGTAACTGAGAAGCTTCTATTGTGTGACAGGGGAAAAAGTACATGTAGACAAGCATGCAAGTTAAATGCTACAGCAATTTTGTAGGCCTGAAAGGCTAACACAGTTAGTTTCCTTTAGAATGTTTTATGATTCTTCAAGAAGCCTTTGAGAAGCTTATATTTGTGATTATCTTTATGATGTTCTGCTCAATGTTGTTAGCTGTTAATGATTAAAGTATTTTACTCTCAGACAGTGAGCTTTTGCAAGGTATTTTAATAGCAAATCAGGAACTTGTGAAGACACCTGGTTTGTGTTATCAATGGATATACAACATATGAAAATCCAGAACCTAAAATCTCTTTTGAAAGTTGAATTTGCAAAGGTTTTGTCAATTACTTTTACAATATTGTGCCGAATTCTTCAAATACAGTACAATGCATGGAAGCATGCAGTTGTATAGAAATATAATTATAAAGCACAAATGCTTTATATTCACTGGATGTGTGGGTTTTTGAGGGCTGAAGGCTGCCTCCTTGTTGTTCTAGCAGGCTCTTAAGAGGCTAGGACAGAAGAATGGGTTATCCCAGGTGATGAGGTATGTGTGTATGTGGAGAATACTTTGTGCGCTACAAAGGTTGTGAGTTTCAGGATCAGAGATCTTCTGGGATCAGAAGAGGGAACTGGAACTCTTCCCTTCTCCTTTCTTTGATAAATAACTGGCAGTCCTCATCCCCCAGCTGAAGAGTTTTCTTGTGTTTCAGTCATCTGCCACAGCTGCCGTCTCAGTGATGGGTATTGGATCAGACACCATTAAAAGTCTCCTTATAAGCTATTAAACATTGCCTTCCCCTTTTCCCCACCTTCACACACACCATGACAAGCCTAAGACATTTACTGCAATCACTAAAGTCCCTAAAAACTGGCAAGTGCAATGCAGGGAGCAGGAGAGACCAAACGCTTCAGTGTTACCAGAGAATGTGTTAAAGGAAAATGACTAAGGAGTAAATAACTATTTAGACACAGAAATCCATGATATAATGAAATACTTGCTCCTATGGTTCTCTCTAGGTTGCGCGTCTTGTTCCTGCAGTGACCAGTGGTTGCTCTGTTCTGTCTGCTGGGTCTGACTGGTAGGAGCTTTAGGTGAGCAAAAGCTAAATAAAAAAAAAAAAATCCAAATGCTAAGACTGGAATAAATGTATCTATTAAATATTTCACTAAGCTTTATCAGTGAAACATTTGGTTATACTTTGATGTATTTCAAAATAAGTAAATAAATAAAACTTTGCAAAACAACTCTTTGAACTTATTCCTGTACTAGGGAAGCTTAACAAAACAAATACTGATTAAAATTAAATTGTTAATGTTACACTTGAGTATAGTAGACTCAGAGGCCTTTACTGTCTTCTAACTTCTGGTTGTTTGGGTTTCGCCAGTGTGGCAATATTTCTGCTCTTTGCTTTTTCCAGTGATGTAGAAAATCCTGACATAAGAGTCCACATAGTGTGGACTTATCTAATTGTTTCCTGCCCTCCAAAAGGGGCCAGAGACTTAGGCATGGGGGAGGGAAATTGGAAAAAAACCCAAAACCTAGAAGCCTCACATATTAAGGTTTCATTGTTGGAGCAAGAAAAGAAATTATTACCCGCTTAAAAAACTGTGTTATTTTAAAATTTATTTGTAAAGGGCTAAAACTTCACATTTTTCTTGTGAGAGCTGGGATTCTCGTCTAATGTGAGGAATTCTGGACCTGACTTATCAGGAAAAACACTAAATGTGGAAAAATTTAAACCAGTAGTGTTATCAGCTCCTGAGACCCTTATGTTTCCCTTACAGCTCTTAAGAGCAAGATGTGATAATATCAGAATTTAATCTCTCAAGTTGTCCATTCCCCAAAGAAATTTCTCTAGTTGCAGACAGGGGTTGAAAAAACATAACCTGAGAATGTACAAAGTTCTTAATTTCCGAAGGACAAATTTGACAGACCCCCTACATAACTTTTTAACAAATCATGGGGTTTTAGCGGCCGAACTTGCAATTTCTGCACGTTTGCAACTAACAATACAGAAGCTCTTGAAAGCTGGCAGTACTTCAACATATGTCAATATTAGGAGATCTGCCTTCTAAAAGGAAGGCTTTCCTGGAATTACAATGTGTATCATCCTAGCAAAAGGCTCCTGAAGTCCCCTAATGACATAGTTACCAGTATATTTGTATGATCTATATTTATAAGACTTACAAGCTATCTCTGAGCATGATGTCCGTATTATGTGAGCCAGGCAGATGAAAGCTCGGCTCTGTGATGGGATAAAGGGTGGAGTGCAGTGAAGGGACTCCAAGAGGTCTGGTTACACAGGGGCACAAGGGTAGGGGAGCCAGCACTGGGTCTTGAGTGTCTGGAGCGTCCTGGGTGTTGCAGGCAGTGCAACAAGCAACATGTGTTCAAAAAAAACCGAACAAGCATCCCTCAAAAAACATAAATCACAACAACAAAAAGCAGCATCTAAAACCAGCATCCCCTTGCCTGGATTATGAGTTTTGCACTGAGCTCTTTGTGAAGCATCTGTCCCACTAAAGTGGCGTGTTACAGTGTTGTCCTGCAGATGTACACAGGGTGAAAGGTCTGTGTGGTGGGAGCACAGCTGTGCGTTACTCACTGTGGTGAGCAG
Organism: Geococcyx californianus; assembly: GCA_013389885.1. NCBI lineage: Eukaryota > Metazoa > Chordata > Aves > Cuculiformes > Neomorphidae > Geococcyx > Geococcyx californianus. Next base: position 66,239 of record VWPV01013386.1, read on the forward strand.
GGTCCCATGGTACTCTTTCAGCCTGAGCTCTGTACCTGTGGAGTCAGGGTATGGAGCATCTCCAAACCAGATGTGTTCATTGTAATGAGATTGACTTTGTTCTTCTCTTTGATCGTTCTTTGCAAGCAGCTCTTACCGTGGTCTGTCAGCTCCCTGCGGCAGGGGGTTCATTTCATGGAATCATAGAATGG
>VWPV01013388.1:0-53594 GCA_013389885.1 Geococcyx californianus
ACCCAAAGCATTCTGTGATTCTTCAGGGGAGCACGACAGTTCCTCTGGCAAGGCTTCCCTCTCACACGTAGAAGGGGCAGCAGTGGTATCAGCAGTTCCCGGGGTGGCAGGGTCGGGCAGGCCAGTTTACCGAGGGCTTTGAGTCTAGGAGGGCTTTTAGGCGTCCGCGATAACACAGGGCATGTTATCCGATCCAGCTCTTTCTGATCCAGCTCCCCATGGAGAATGACAGACCCTGCCACAGACTAGCTCTTAACACAGCAGCTTCTGTGGAATAAGGTCGAGCAGTTGTGGCTTCAAAAGGAGGTGATAAATATAAACAGGATTGTAGGACATGAATATTCAGTGAAAGAGCCTTCTGTTTCACATTGGTTGTGAAAGCCAGAAGGCCATTCTATCTAGGATTCTTCTCTGCCACAGTTTACAAAGTTGGGGAATAGAGTATGTTGTGTGTTAGCTAAAACTGCTGTGAATTCCAAGAGATGCAAGAGTTCTTTTGTTTGACCAAGAACAACAATTCATGTCAAACAGTTCTAGTTACTTAGTACAGATTATAATTTGTCTTTAACTACGGTTAATTAGACTAATGGAAAATGTGGTTTCTTTTCAGAACTTCATAGCAAAAATGCTAGAATCGTCTTCCAGGACTGCTCTCCGTCCTCAGCTTGCCATCTTCCTCAACATGGCAAAACTGTATCACCTCACGACCAGCTGGCAGTCATTGCCTGTACCATGCATTGCTGCCTGTCTTTTCATCTCAGAAATGAATCCAGATTGTGTCTTCTTGACCCTGTGTTTAATCCTTACTGGTAAGAGTCATATTCCTGCCTTCACGGTATCTACTAGAAATTCCCATAGAGACAATACTGCCATTACCTTAGAAGACCTATTCTAAGGACACCCCTTGGAACTGTTCCTGAGTTTGCTGTATTGTTCCAAATCTCCAAAAGGCAATAAAGCACATCACAGTGCCTGTAACAAGGTCAGACCTTACCAGACACGAAGCTTTGCTGTTCATCTGAGTGAAGCAGGTCTCAGCATTCATTCTTGGGCAAGCAAGCACTTCTGCGAGCACAGGTTGGGTTTTCCTTAGTAAGTTGATTCATTTTTACAGTTTTTATGTGGAAGAAGCCCTGAGCAAAGGAAGATGGCCAGGGTAGAGCCTGATCAGGAAAAGGAATAAAACTTAGCTTTGAGTGTAAGTATTTGGAAGGACAGAAGATATCTCAAGCAGTGGAGGAACTATGGTTCATCCATTAGGTGGTCACTGTGCAGTTGCTTAATCAAGTATTGATTACTTGAAAATGGTGAAACAATTGCTACTCCAAATTCTTTTTATTTTATGAAAGAACTCAATATAATTTTGTTCCTTAATGGCAGACTATTTTTCAGCAGACTACAGTTCTTGTGAAGAAAAGGAAAAAATGCAAGGCCTAATTTTAGGCTGTCAAACATCACGAGCCTTAAAATTCCTGATGCTTACACCTTTAGATACACGGTCTTCCTGTATTCCTGTAAGCTGTACCTTCATGCAACGCATGGGCAGGAAACCAGACACATCAGAGCAATAAGACTGCACTGCGTTGTTTCTTCTGCGAACTTAAGGTTTATGATCACAGAGCTCATCTTCTACCTTTCCGTAAGTGAAGGCATGTGAGAGAGAGAGAAAATGACCTGTGGCCATCAAAGACCGGCACCTACAGACAGCCTCACTGAAGGCTGGATTTTTCTTTAACGGATAAAATTTGTTGTGTTTGGGATTTTTTTTTCCCCAAAGCAGCTTGACTGTGTTATCAAAGGAGAAAGCACTCTGGGACAAAATTTTATTAAATCCCAATTTTATAAAAATGTTGCATATTGATAGATGTGCCAATATATATGCATTTGGTTTATGGGGTTTTTTTTATTAGTTAGCTTTTATTGTGGTTGAGTAACAATCAAGCAAGTGCACTTTTTCCATAAGGTAATACGAGTTTTCTACTTACCTAGGCCACTTTTAATTCCCTTCTCATCGTGAGGAATGCAGAACTTAATCACTGGATGCTTCCATTATTTAATGGAACTCTACAGAGTTCAAAGAGAGTTGATGTTTTTCTTTGGTGCGCTGGTGGCTGAGTGCCACAAAAATCAAGCAAGATTAGACTGACTAGTTGGTTCTTCCTTGATCTGTCATCAAACAGTTGTAGAAGGGACTGTGTAAGTTGCTTCTCAATATATTAGTGATATATTGCTAATGTGATATTTTATAAGACTTTTTTATTCAGGATTTCTAGTTCAGCAAAAATGAATGAGGTATTTGGTGTACTTAAGAAGATAACTCCTTTAGAAGAGGAGCTGTGAAAAATACAGGAAAAATACCTTAAAAACTACAGGAGCTGTGAAAAATGCAGTATTTCTGGAAGCTAAACCTAGAATTAAGCAGTCCAAAATTCAAGCCCTTAAAATCATTCAATATGCTGGAATGCTTGAGCTTTACAGTCTTTATCATTACCTCTCAGTTTAACACAAAGGATAATATTTCCTTCCCAATAACAGCATAGAGCTGGGGTATCAAACTCATGGCCCACGGGCCCAATCCGGCCCCCACCTTGTTTTTTCAGGCCTGCCACCTTGTTTCTATCTGGTGGCAGTGCCAAGCTCCTTGCCTCTACGCTTCTGCCGGCGCTGGGCACTTGTGCAGCATGTGTGACGTGCATTACGCTGCAGGGGAATGGTGTAAGCCATGAGTTTGACACGCCTGGCACAGAGGATTAGTTCACTGCAGTTCGTGAAGCACTCAGATCATATGATAAAGAATTCCACGGAAACAAGACCAGATTTCTGCTTTATAAGGAAGTTGCTGGTTCGGACTACCTTTTTATTTTCCTCTTTTCACTCCTTTAAAACACACTCTAGTAGTTGTGTTCTCAAAGTATTTTATCGTGTAGATCTATGGGATGAGGCTTCAGTACTGAAGTCACCAGTACTGAAGAACGGCTGACCTGGAACACTTGCCAGAACCCACAGACCACTCAGTACTTTGCAGTTTGTGAGATCTTATGAGCCAAGTAATATTTTACAGTTCCTATGCTGTTACCCAGCTTTGCAGGAAGAGAGAGTGCTTTCAAAATGTGAAGTGCTAAATGATTGATCACGATGGGCTATTCCTGTCATAAAAGTGCAACTTAAATAGAATTCAGTAATCATTCTGCACTGCATTGATTTGACGAGTGGCAGAAATAACACATATTATTTCTGTCAGTGTTTTTCATAGGTCACAAATAAATAGTTGGCTGACTGTAAAAGACAGTCCCTATTCCAACTAGAGCACCATCTCAACAGTCAAAGCAGGCAAAGATGAGGAGAAACCAAATACTGCTTCCAAAGGGAGGGGGAAGTAAGTGGCATTAAGTGACCTGCCAAAAGATCATGCAAGTTATCTACATTTGAGTCTCAGCTCTATGTGGACTCCTACAGTTTTGTGAAATGTTCAGGCTTGGTTTATATCTAAATGAAAATTATCAAATAAACTGATAAAAGCCCGTTGTTGTTCCCATAGCTCTATGATCCCTCTTACTTGTGCATCTCTAACTGCAGGAATGATCCAGATTCAGATGAGATAGCCAGAGATATGTTTCAATATAACTTTTCTTCTTGTTTCAATTTTTATTATATAAACTTCATTTGCTCAACTAAGTGCAGGTGTATAAATACAGTCGTGATATAACAAGAAAAAGTGATAATTTGGATCTGTTTCCTTTCTAATTGAAGAATCATAGCATAGTGGAGAGGCTATCATGAGGCAATTTTTAAATTATATCCAGTGCCAAAGTTCAGTTTGACTGCAGTGATATTCCAGTGCACAGGTAGCAGCGCTGAGTACCTACACGTATGACTGACAACATGAATGTGTGCTCTTTCTGACTTTCTCACACCAGCTGCTATGTTTGGTAACAAGCACTTTAAAGTGCTGTCCTAGAACAAGTTCAAACAAAACCACACTTAGGTTTTGCCCTCTAGCCTTGTCCCTTTGGCAGTTTAGTCCTATTTCTTGAAGACGCAGGGAACATTTTAAAATAAGGTTGTGGTGTAGATGCCAGCTGTCGTTAAACCTTGGCTTTCATTAACAGTGTAAAAAAGTGTAAGCTGTAGGAGGTACCATAAATATTAAAACCGTTGTTAACAACAGCTGATTACAAACTTTCAAGAGATGATTTAACAGTAATAATTACTGTTAATTTGACATAATCACAAGTCTGAAAATTACTATCCTGTTTCATGGAGTTTACCCCATCATCAGATTGTGTTGTGTACAGGTCTTACTCTGTCTGTGTACAGTCAGTCTGTAGCAAAGGCAGAACTTGAAATCACATCTCTCATGTTCCAGGTTTGAGCAATAAAAGCGATATACTGTCTTCAATTTAGTTATTGTTCATCTATGACAATATTTGTTTCTTTAGCTTGAACCCATTTTTAAAAACTAGTTAAACCTTAATGAGAAATTGTATAATTTTGAATACATTTTGTGGCTGAGTAAGAATTGTAAGAATTTTTTGAAGGAAGCTGAAATCAACTCAGATTTTCGTAGAGTAAGCATGCTAGCAATTTGCTCCCTTTGTATTTATTTTTTGGTGTCCTATCACTATTGTTTCTGAGCACTTCACAACATTCTTTAAATATCATTGTGACCACTGTATATGAGTGTGTTTATCCCCCAATTAACAGGAGACAAACTAAGACATGGGAAAAATTTGAGCTCAGTCTTGTAACTGGTCCTGTGCAAAAGTTGTGTCTGCTCTGAGAAATGATTATAATTTTGTATTTCTGTCCTCTTGAGCCTTATACTAAGATTCAGTGGGGACCATATATGCATATATTTTTATTCTCCAAACTTCTCATTTCAGACATGAGCATCTTTAATTGTATTCCTGCTTTTGTTCTCATAGATTATAGACTTTCTGGGTTTGTTGTCTTTTTTTTTAATTTTTTTTTTTCTTTTGGATGCAATTTTGATTCTCTCCTCAATTATTTTGGAAATCTATGAAGAGAATTGCATGAAAAATTTCAGGCCACCAGAGGAATGATTTGCAAAATTATGATTGTAAAATACTTATACAAGGCATATATTGTAAAAGGCAAAACTGAGCTGGGATAAAAAGTTGAAAGATAATAAATTAAATATTGAAGGCTTGAAAAATAAGCGAATACCCTCTATAGAAATGTATTTGTGGCACCTTTGTTTCCAGTTATTTGGGGAAAATGTACCTCTCAGTTGAAATTAACATTTTGTTTGTCTGTCAGTCAATTTAGCATCAGATGGACTTTTTAATATGACTCACCCATCGTAACAGAGTATTATGTACATAAAGACCAAACATAGAACTCGGGAAGTGTCTGTTTTTTAAAGAGGCTAAATGAAACATTAATTACAAAAAATATGGTTCTAAAGCAACACTTCCCTGAATCTAGCATGAGTCATGTCACTAAATATTGTGGTGTGTGTTATTAAGATAGAATACAATTTAAATCTCAGAGCTCTTCTAAATTTTCAGTTTACTTAGAGAAATGTAGTTGTCTTCTTTAGACCTGCATCAAATCTCTCTCTGTGACATAGAAATGCAGAAGAGTTTTTGAACAGCAATTCATCAAAAGTTTATCTGTTCAGTTATAGCAATAATGAAAAGCCTTTATCTCTTCTTGATGGGCACATATTCCTCAATAAATTCAAGAAGCCCATCTGAAAACAGTAGAATTTAGTAATGAAGAGTTTGCAGGTTCTGTGACCACTTTTCTCAAATGTTCATTTGAACTTGGAAACTGTAATGCTAATTNGCTGGGTGTGCATCCTACGCCTGACTGTATGTACACACAAATATTGGAATTAGCGGAGAGCAGAAGGAGGTTTTGTCCCCCTCATATTGGCTGTAGATGGATTATGAAGCTGGGCTCCCATGATTTTTGTAACAGAGCTGTAAGGGTTGGACTTTGATATTTCTCGGAGGTCATTCTTGCAGCACAGTGACAGCACCGTCTGGTTCATGAGTAGACAGTCAAAACAGTACCGACAGGAAGCGAAGGGTACATTGTCCTTTGTGACCTGCACTTGATGGACACTGTGGTAAATATACAAGAAATTCAGACACAATTGAGTTTTTCAAATGCTGTAAAACAGTGACTATTTTTGATAGTTTAAAAAATACTTTGAAGTACTGTGGGCTAGTTGTAGGGTCTGAGATGCTTTAATGTCAGCGTGCTGGATAGTCCTTTTTATCAGGAGTTCATTAGGGCGTAGTGTCCTGCAGTGGTCTCTCTTGACACCACTGCTTTTTAGAGTCGTTGCAGCTCAGGATGGAAAGGAGTATATCCAAAACACTCTGAAAGGGTGAAAGCTCTATCGTAGTCCTTTGAGACTACCAGCAGCTGGTGGTGTTTGGGAGGGAGTGCTCAGGCTGTGCCAAGAGCAGTGGAACTGTAAAATTGGCTCCAGGCAGCTGTGCTGTGCTGTTCTTCAGATGCACCAGGTCTGCTCAGTTCGAACCAGGAGACCATGCACCCTTTGTCAAAGTCCTGGATGTACAGTCCCTATTGCCTCATTGCAGAGTCCTCCTCCGAGCTGAATGTTCCTGCCTTGATGGTTTTTTCTCACCTTCGGGAACTGATCCACCCTACTGCTTATAATTGAAGATATCCAACAAAAGGGATTCTTTTGAGAGGTTTACACCTTACTGCTGGATTATGAGGTTACCTCTTAGAGATGTGAAAAGTATTTTTTGCTAGAGGAGGTGATTAGGAAGGATAGCAGCAAAGGTGACAGGAACACCCCAGTTTTCTTATTGATCAGTCAGGACTGGANTATACTAAGATTCAGTGGGGACCATATATGCATATATTTTTATTCTCCAAACTTCTCATTTCAGACATGAGCATCTTTAATTGTATTCCTGCTTTTGTTCTCATAGATTATAGACTTTCTGGGTTTGTTGTCTTTTTTTTTAATTTTTTTTTTTCTTTTGGATGCAATTTTGATTCTCTCCTCAATTATTTTGGAAATCTATGAAGAGAATTGCATGAAAAATTTCAGGCCACCAGAGGAATGATTTGCAAAATTATGATTGTAAAATACTTATACAAGGCATATATTGTAAAAGGCAAAACTGAGCTGGGATAAAAAGTTGAAAGATAATAAATTAAATATTGAAGGCTTGAAAAATAAGCGAATACCCTCTATAGAAATGTATTTGTGGCACCTTTGTTTCCAGTTATTTGGGGAAAATGTACCTCTCAGTTGAAATTAACATTTTGTTTGTCTGTCAGTCAATTTAGCATCAGATGGACTTTTTAATATGACTCACCCATCGTAACAGAGTATTATGTACATAAAGACCAAACATAGAACTCGGGAAGTGTCTGTTTTTTAAAGAGGCTAAATGAAACATTAATTACAAAAAATATGGTTCTAAAGCAACACTTCCCTGAATCTAGCATGAGTCATGTCACTAAATATTGTGGTGTGTGTTATTAAGATAGAATACAATTTAAATCTCAGAGCTCTTCTAAATTTTCAGTTTACTTAGAGAAATGTAGTTGTCTTCTTTAGACCTGCATCAAATCTCTCTCTGTGACATAGAAATGCAGAAGAGTTTTTGAACAGCAATTCATCAAAAGTTTATCTGTTCAGTTATAGCAATAATGAAAAGCCTTTATCTCTTCTTGATGGGCACATATTCCTCAATAAATTCAAGAAGCCCATCTGGAAACAGTAGAATTTAGTAATGAAGAGTTTGCAGGTTCTGTGACCACTTTTCTCAAATGTTCATTTGAACTTGGAAACTGTAATGCTAATTAGTTATAAAGATATTCCACTCTCATTATATAAATGGCTGTGCAGTATTAAGGACGAGGCAACTGGAGTCCTCACCTTGTCTTTTACAGAAGTGGATGTTTTCAGGTAACAGGTGCTAGTTAAATCTGTGCTGGGTGTGCATCCTACGCCTGACTGTATGTACACACAAATATTGGAATTAGCGGAGAGCAGAAGGAGGTTTTGTCCCCCTCATATTGGCTGTAGATGGATTATGAAGCTGGGCTCCCATGATTTTTGTAACAGAGCTGTAAGGGTTGGACTTTGATATTTCTCGGAGGTCATTCTTGCAGCACAGTGACAGCACCGTCTGGTTCATGAGTAGACAGTCAAAACAGTACCGACAGGAAGCGAAGGGTACATTGTCCTTTGTGACCTGCACTTGATGGACACTGTGGTAAATATACAAGAAATTCAGACACAATTGAGTTTTTCAAATGCTGTAAAACAGTGACTATTTTTGATAGTTTAAAAAATACTTTGAAGTACTGTGGGCTAGTTGTAGGGTCTGAGATGCTTTAATGTCAGCGTGCTGGATAGTCCTTTTTATCAGGAGTTCATTAGGGCGTAGTGTCCTGCAGTGGTCTCTCTTGACACCACTGCTTTTTAGAGTCGTTGCAGCTCAGGATGGAAAGGAGTATATCCAAAACACTCTGAAAGGGTGAAAGCTCTATCGTAGTCCTTTGAGACTACCAGCAGCTGGTGGTGTTTGGGAGGGAGTGCTCAGGCTGTGCCAAGAGCAGTGGAACTGTAAAATTGGCTCCAGGCAGCTGTGCTGTGCTGTTCTTCAGATGCACCAGGTCTGCTCAGTTCGAACCAGGAGACCATGCACCCTTTGTCAAAGTCCTGGATGTACAGTCCCTATTGCCTCATTGCAGAGTCCTCCTCCGAGCTGAATGTTCCTGCCTTGATGGTTTTTTCTCACCTTCGGGAACTGATCCACCCTACTGCTTACAATTGAAGATATCCAACAAAAGGGATTCTTTTGAGAGGTTTACACCTTACTGCTGGATTATGAGGTTACCTCTTAGAGATGTGAAAAGTATTTTTTGCTAGAGGAGGTGATTAGGAAGGATAGCAGCAAAGGTGACAGGAACACCCCAGTTTTCTTATTGATCAGTCAGGACTGGAGGCATTTTTTTTGTTTGTTTCTTTTCATGTACCCTTTTGAATTATAGACTTACTGCTCCTGAAGCTGGAGAGCTCAAGGTGATAATTAGGTGTCAGAAAAAAGTGTCATCCTTCACATGCTGCAATGTCTAAAAGCTATTGTAGATCATCTGTAGTCTGCTATATAAATAAAAATAGATATCGGCAGCTTATGCATCACAAACATGAATCACATGAAAGCAGGTTCTGTAGTCAATAGGAATCAGTAACATTCGATCCTGAAAATCTACAGATCATTCTTGAATACTTTTAATTAATAAATTAATTTTACTGTTAATTTTACCTGCAGTTGTATATATGGTGACCAATGGTAGAACTTGAGGGAATGGAAGGAAGATGCGCACAGGGGAGGTTTTGGTTGTATGTTAGGAGAAATTTCTTCACCCAGAGGGTGATGGAGCACTGGAACAGCTCCTCAGGGAAGCAGCCATTGCGTCAAGGCAGACAATATTCAAGAAACATTTGGACAATGCCCTCAGGCGCATGGTGTGAATGTTGGGACTGTCCTATGCAGGGACAGAAGTTGGACTCAGTGATCCTTGTAGGTCCCTTCTTTTTGTTCCCTACCCTTGCCACCTGGGGTGGAAGGGCAGAGCACTGATCAATGCCTTTATATCTTGCTCTTGGTTAGCTTTGCTTGTAAACACTTGTGAAGTGCCATACATCCTATTCACTGAGAGTTTATCTTTGTTACAGAAACTTCTGCCCTGTCTTCAGCTATTTTATGCCCATGATTTACAGATACACAGTAACACACACATGCTCTAATCGGGTTCTTGGACGTGTCTCTTGTGCTCTGCAAAAGCAGGCAGGCCCTCAGAGATGTAAGCAATGATTCCGCAAGAAAAGACCATTAGCTGTTAATATTCTGCAAAGCCGTATCTCACTGTTCTTTACACCTCTTCCTCCTCAGTCGAGAAGACGATTGCTCTCCAGAGGCCTGCAAAAAAATGACTTCATGCTGCTGAATCCTAGAAATTGTCAAGATGATCTATTCAATACAGCCTTATGACTCTTTTTTCCCTGTAGCAGAGCACTTTTCCACAACATGGGGATTCATTTCTGTTTTTCAGCCAGCAGAAAGATTCCAGTAAGAGGGAGGGTTTGCACACCTGTTGTTTTCTAATGCTCAGAAAGATAAGCAGTTAAATCTTAATTGAGAAGTCACAATGCTTTCTTCTCAGTTTAAGCTTTGAGTAGTGGTTTTGGCATCTCAAATATGTTCCTAAACAGAGGGCTTTGATCCTCAAGACACTTTTCAGAGGAAGCATTTTCCTGTATAAATTACTGTTGCTCTGATAAAAATTGCTCACTGCTATGGTCCCAGCCTTCTGCTCAGGCTGCTGGCTGCTTCAAAACTCTCGAAGAGAGCTTCTACTAAAGCAGCTGTCTCTAAGGAAGCAGAGCATTGGAGTTTGTTCCTCCTGTCTTCCTGGTGCTTCCTCGACTCAGCTGTGATGCTGGCATCAACACCAACTCTGTCCTCTTCCAAGTTGTGATGGCAACACTTAATAGCAGTTGTTTTACTCAAAAACTTGCTCCCAAGTCTAGAAGTTTCCCCCTTACTAGGATCTTGTGGGTTTTTTCAAATCATGTTGATGAATCTTTTCTGTAATCCATGCCTTACTTCTCCCCGCTAAGTCTCTGTCACGCTTTATCAGAGTACATGGCTCCAAGCAGGTGGAAAGGAGTGTTCGCTGTCTGGTTAGTGTGTGTTGCTCCTGCCTGGTTAATGGAATCACCCAGGCTTAGAAGTACAGGCTTTTAAATCATCCACAGGTTGGGTGGGGCCAAGCACTTGATGGTGATAGATTAACTCTGGAGCTGAAACTACGCAGATGCCCAGACTGCCTTAACAGTCATTGCTGCCCATGAAACAAGCATGTTTGATCTGCTTGTAAGAGAAAAAAATTCAGTATCACCACAGTTTTCAGCTCAGTGCGTCAAGATAAACCAAAATTGAAGTATAATGAATCAGAAAAGATATACTGAGGTGAAAATACATCTGTCTGGGTGTACTGAGCTGAGAGCTGAAGGCTACCCCTGAGCGGATCATGCATGCCAGACTTTGGGAATGGAGTGACCTATAAAAGGAGCAGAGGAAAGCCCCACGAATGGTGATTGCTACGGATGTCTCATTGTGGCCTGCTGACGTGTTAGACATCTCAGCTGGGTATCCTTGGGTCAGTGTGCAAATCACTTTGTGTGTTCCTTAAGGTACTCATAAAGGCAGTATCGTTTGCGCAGTTTTTGTGCAATCTCAGTTCCAATTTCTCCTTCAGCATGAGAGAGGAAATAGAAATCTGTTTTAAAAGCAAAAGCAAAACCAGTTTATACTGTAGGAAGCATGAATAGCAAGCCCCAGCTGGCTGTTTACTGAACTAAATGCAATAGGGAAAATTCAGTGCCTCAGAGAAGTAAAATAGCTTTTCTGTCCTGGTGGCAGGTAACCATGATTGTGGTAACTGACACTGACTTTGGACATAAACTTGTATCATTCTTCTGTTTGGTATAACTATAGATGGTTAAAATCACCATAGAACTACCCAGTAGTGAAAAATGCAGGTTTATACTGGGTTTTATCTGCTCAATATGGTCAGGTCAGTTCTGAGTTAGGTCTGTGGGGCTGGGAACGTGTCTGGTAGCTTCTGTGAAATGTGCAGGTGGTTGCGTTTACTGGACAAATTTATACATCAGAAAATATTCTGCCGTATTGCGAGGCTCCCTGGCAAAGGCCATTACCTGCTAGCAAAAAGATGAGCTGAGGCGGCGTACAAGTGCTGTGTGACCTACACATCTAAGAGACTTGTTTTCACAACCAGTTTTCTGTCACAGAAGCAAAGCATTTCCCTCCAGCCTTCTGTGTCTGTTCTGTGTCTGGAGAGGGGAGAGCGCTGAGAGCACAGCTGTGAAATGTGAATGGGGCATGAGCTGTGCAAATGCCTGTAGGGTACATCTAAACCCTGATTTTCAATACAGAATGAGTTCTTAAAAAGCTTAATCCTGCCTTTAATGCCTTTTGCACTTGTAGCATCTCTTCTCCGTTATGTTGCACAGTAGTAGCACATTTTGGTGTCTTCTATAATATGGATAATATTTGTAGCCATATGTTTCTGACTTTCATCAAATTCATTAGTAATAAGTGGGGGGTATCCTGCAGAGATAATGCAAATTAGCTTTTTAAATTAGAGGTAAAAGTCATCCTGCGTCTGAGGAAGTGGGTCCTTGGTTCAAATGAAGTACTTCTTGTGGCAGACATAGGTGAGCTCAGTGGGGAGGAGTGTGTGGGATAATGGTGGGTGATGTTCCACAGAAGGACTGATGGTTCCACAAAATCCAGAGGAGGTCTTGCTGGAGAGGCCAGTAGGAAAACTACGTGTTGTGTCCAGCTTGGAGGATGGATCACAGATAGGTGAATAAACCAAGAGGAACTGAGGTAAAATGGATGAATGTGACCTGCTTGGCTTCATAAACCAGCAGGGAAAGTAGGGGCTTGTATGTCCCTGCTGATAATCCAGCCTCAAGCTTGTGAAAGACAGGCCTGGACCAATGGCAGGTAAGTAGATGGAAGGTATGAGCATGAAAAAGAATCTTAAATAGTCTTAAATGGAAACTTAAAATTATATGAAGTGCAGTCTTTCTACTGAGAAATATAAATAGGGAAGGGAAAAAGAAATTAAGCGTGTGTATTTTTTTTAAAAAAACTGGAAAGGATATAATTTTATAATAAATATATATTTATTATTATTATTTATTATATTATCATTATATTATATTTATTATTATATTTATTATTTAATATAATATAGGTTTTATAATAAATGAAGAGTGGGATAAATAATATTTTGCTTCTCCTGACTTTATGACTAGCACTGTTACCTCTTCTGCTCATCACCTTTCTTCTTTTAAACTGCCAGCATCTTGTAAACTCTTCAGAGCAGAAGCTTTATTCAGATATGGAGCCGTGAACACCCTGCAGCAATAACCCTGATTGGCAGCACTGAGCAATATAAACACTATGTAAATAATGAGAAAACCTGAGAGGTGCCGAGTCGTGGGTAAACACTGTTCCTTTCCTGCAGCTGACATTGTAGTTAAATTAATTCTAAGAGTACATAGACCCATATCAGCGCATTGGCTAAAGGGAGACTGGGTACTGCTTGGAGGCACAGAAAGTCGTGACGAGCTCAGTGAACCCCATGATGTCCTCTGGAGGAAGGATCATCTGGGGAGAAGCTGATTTGGAACTTGGAGCCAAATTTCCTACCCCTTGGGAAGGAAAAAAATTACAGACAGTCCTCTTTTTACGTGGCATGCAGGGTGGTGTTTATATCATTGATTCGGTGCCAATGTGTGAGATATATCCAAACTCCCGTCGGAGGCAGCGGGACCTGGAGAGCTATCCAGCTGATTCACTTGCCTACATGTATTTGCCTAGTGCCGTGTGAGATGCCCTGCAATAGGCCACAACGTCTAACAGCCACTTTGGAAGAGGAAAGGTTGTATTTAATATTTGGCAATTCTGCCTAGTATCTTGGATACCACAGGTGAAGCTGGCACTGGACTATGCTTGGCCAAGGAGGTGACGCAGGCAGATCTCTGGACTCCACTGACTTCAATGAAAGCTTGGACATCCAGGTCGTATGTGCATACCTACCAGGTGTTTCAGTCTGCGAGTGAAGTCTTAGTGATCTTTAAGATGTGCTCCAAGACAGGACTTACCTTAGTTTCCTTTAAGATAACATGCAAAAAATTGGTTGGTGCTAACATTGTGAGAATGCTTTAACCTTCTTTTACAAATCAGAGGTCTTAAAATGAGCTGAAATTGCATGTGAGAATGTGGGTTTCAGATGTGCTCTGAGTAAGCATGCCCCCTCCGAATCGATGAATAAAGCCAGCACGCGTTGTGTGGGAACACCTGAGCTGGCTCAGCAGCAGTCTGGTTGTGCAGGGGTTCCAGGTGGGCTGACCAGTCCTACTGAGAGGCAGGACACATGGAGAACCACCGGCCTTGTGTTGTGCACTGAGTTGTGCAGAAGGCTGTAGAGAGAATCGTAGAATATCTTGAGCTGGAAGGGCCAACACATCTTCTCAGATCTTACTGAAAATGCATTACACATCTCTTTATTTTTTTCCTTTCCTTCTCCTTAATTTTGGTTTTACCTCAGGAAGTGCTTTCTTCCGAGTATGTGAACTTACTGCAGCAAGAACTATCTTTGCTTGTATGTTTACAACACAAACACAAGAAGCATGTAGTTTCTAACAAGGACACTGTGACAGCAGAATTTAAAAGTACAGATAGAAAGCCAAAGTGCAGACAGAGGTCCTGCACGAAAGATGGCACAGGTCCTCTGAGGCAAGGCTGAGGTCTCCTCAGGTTTGATCCAATACTCGTCTATAAAAAATTTCATTTCCTCGCATAATATGTATCAAAAAATGGTATTTGAGAAGTACCTGAAAGTTCCTTTATTTTCTGGATGTCGGCAAATAGAGAAAAGAAACGGCTCATGCCCACGAGGCGCTACAGCATGAGGTGTAATCAGACAGGAAATGAGAAGGGTATTTAACTTCACGGGTATGTTTCCTGAGTGTAGGAGCAGGACAGATGGACTGTCTGTCTCTGTATTCCCAGATGTTCTCAGAGTGAGCAGGAACTGACTACCACTAAGAATTCTGATCTGAAAGTCAGTACCAGTATGTTTTTTCACCTCATATAAACAAAGAAAAAGAAGGGTTTGTTCTGCTTCACTGGAGCAAAAAAAGTAACACAATAGACTCCCATTCAGGCACACAAACAGGAACTGTCCTGTGACTTCTCTGTTTAAATGGGTATCCATGGTGAGATCCGCATGGCTTTCGTTAGATGCCTGCGGAACGGTGTGGTTCTCGCTGCAGACGGGAAGGAAAAGACAGCTGAAAAATTCCCCTTACAATGAATGAATGAGTGAATGAATGAATGAATGCAGTGAGATATCAAGTCGCCGTTGCATCACACTGCAGAAAAGGATGCCTGTGTTCTCCACTGCTGCTTTACTATCCCTCTGCTCCGCTTTTCCAGGCCCGTTCAAATGAAATGCTAGTTTGAACTCATAGGCCATGACCAACAGATGGTACATAAATAGGTGTGAAAAATGCAGCATTACAGGGGGCTTCCTGCCCAGGCTGCATTTGTTGTTTGCTTTCTTGTTTCTGTGTTGATAGCTGGGATCAGTTATCTAATCTAAGCACCTGGGTCAGACCCCTCCAGGGTCTTGCCTGGCTTAGAGCGGGCAAGGATGACCATGATGAACTGCTTGGTTTTGGAGAAGAATGGCAGACCTGCTTAAAATTTAGGATACTACTGATAGGTCATTAAGGCTGTGAAATGAAAATCAACTAAAGAAGCCTGAGCTAATTCCCTGTGTTGGAGTAACTGTTACAATTTTTCATGACAAAGATCAGCTGTTCTGCCAAATACAGGCTTCAAAAATTTGGGCATGGGACCCCAAAATACGTCAACACTGGATTAAGGAGAGAAATATGATAATGCTGCCTTTGGGTTGTTATTTATATTCTGCATTGAAATATGGAGGGTTCACACTTGAGATTTTATCGGTACGTATATCAGCTAGAAATGTTTTAAAATGTCATATTATGGTAAAATCCTTCTATAGATCATAACATTCACCATAAAATTATTAGCAACGCTGGTGCTGCATACAAATTGGAAAATACTGGTACACCAGTGAGAATGCATCGAACTTCAGTTTCATCAAAAGTAGTAGGAAAGCTGGCTTTAAGTGAGACCCAGATCTGACCTGTATGGTTTATTTAATGTTATGCCTAAGTGCTAAAAGTCAAAAGTTCTAAAAGAAATGGATTCTGTCATTGCTGACATCAAGGCAACGCCCCCAAAGCTTTTGTGTGTACCTTTTGCCATTAATTTTTCTGTTTTGCTTCCATGTGAAGCCAGAAAGTGGACTGATCAACATTCTGTTTACTAAAACCAAGTCAGGAGTTAAGTGATAAGCCCAGCTGCCACCAATATAGGAGCTATTGAAATGTGAAAGCAGGGTTTAAAAGATACAATTTAAAAAGTGTTTTCCTGTGAAATCCTGCCAGCTTTTGAAATCAGACTATCACTGTCTTCACTAAACCATCCAAATGTGACAAAATCTGGAAATACAGCTAAGGAATCCTAAGTAACGCTGCCAACCACCCGGTTGGAACGATGGTCTCCGCTTGGCTGTCAGGGCATGGAAAGCCAGATGCTTGTGGTGTGCTCTGGTCCTCGTGTTTGTTAGGGAGCAGAAGAGATGCTCCTGCTTGTGCCCTTAGCTCTGTGGTCTGGAGGTGTGCTCAGTGCAGGCTCCACGGGCAGCCTGCCCCCGTGTTTGTGGAGCAATTATGGGAAAAGGCAGAACTCAGCCGTGCTGGCAACAAGGACCAGACAGGAGGAACAAAATCACATGTCTGGGATTCTGTGAGGAAAGCGAGAGGTGGGCAAGATTTCAGGAGGTGGAGGCAAAACAGACCAGGCAGACTTAAACGCTTGTGTAGTCCTGAAAGAGGGTGTGAGTGTGGGTGTCCCCATGCATGAAGGCACAACAAAGCGTGAAGAAAGTGCCAAATGGGTTTGCACTGGGGAGGCACAATTAATGGCCTGGATGGTTTTGGTCCGTGCCTGGGAAGCAGATGCCTGTAGAGTTAGAAGCAAACTCTTGTGGTTTCCAAGGGCTTATATTTAGCATTCTAGCAAGCTGGAGCAGATGGCAGGTCTGACTACCCTGGGCCCCATTTCTGGGCAGCAGCTAGAAACCCTCCATGCCTCTTTGAAGAGTGGCATTGGTATGCCTGCTTAAGGAATGGCATGCTGGGATTTCCCGCTCCCTTCCATTGTCTCCGTCAATGTTTTTATACGACACTTAGCACTTTGGAACGCGTGCCCAGCACTGGTGCCACAGGCTGGGGACACCCCTTGGGTTGCAGTGAGCGAGCTCACATGCCCCAAGCTGTTCATGAGGGTCTGGCTCTGTGCCAGTGGAGTTACTTGGCTTCTCAGGTGGAGTCATGCAAAAGCAGACTTATCTGGACTGTTTGAATGCCTTCCAGAAGCTAAACCATCCGTAAGCACTGCTGATTCATCATGCTCAAAAAGTAGGGCACAGCTGATTTCCCATCACCATTCACTGCTAGGAGCAGAGCAGAGGAATTTCCTGAACAGCCTTGGTCACCAACTGGGAGGATCTCCCAGCCAAGGGTCACCACCAAATGTACCCACCTTCTCAGTATGTCTGAGGAGCTGAGGCAGACATCACTAGTTTTGAGCCTGTTCCCCTGACTATTTTCACGGACAACCCAAAATATATGTTCTTTTCCCTTTTCAGTTTGAGAGGACCTGCACAAAGGAGGTGGAACTCGAGGCAGGCTTTGACCTTGTGTACGTAGCTTATGCAGAAATTTACAGCCTTTTAAAAGGATTTCTAAACTTCCCTCATTAGCTTGTAGCAAATCTCAGTGTGCAACAAAACAACTCCCCTTACACAAGTACTGTTTCCCTCAATGAGACTTCTTAGGTTCTCCAGTTATTGCTAGAGAATCCATGTGATGGACTTGGCCTTTGTGATAAAGAGATAAAGAGAGAAAGAAGAGAAAAGGGAAGAAGAACCTGACAGAAGAATTGAAGGAGGGGCTGGAACCGGTCCCGGTCAGTTCCTTTTAGCAATTTCTGCTCTGGGTAACCTGAGCTGGTAAGTGGGGGCACTCACTCACTGTGAAGCCTGCTCACTGGATGGGGCTGTGGCAGTTTTCTGTATATTCATCGTAAAACTGATTCTGAAACAAGAAGTGGATGAAAAGAAAGCAAGGAGAAAGTGGCTGTACTAGAGGAGTCACAGCAAATGAAGTAACAGCAAAATAAGATGATGATAAGTGGAAAGGACTTATTGAAAGCTTATAAGTGGAAAATTAATTTCAGCCTGAAACTACCACTTTGCCAGGATGAAATAAGAGAAGTTCTCTCAGGAAAGAAGCAAAATGCTCAGAAATCCAGGTTTCAACAGTGAAGTTCCATGTGAGCTGCAAACGCCTCAGGGAAATGGCAGGCAGATCAGCAGCTAACGAATTGCAGACGTGAAGTCAGGATGTAATAAAAAGGCTCAGTATCCCTTTGAGATAACCTTTGCTTTTACCTAGAGAGGTTCCTGAAAGGGTTATGGAAGCTTGAAAGAAAGCGCTAGCTCCAAAATTGCAAACCTCAGAAGCAGGAAGAAAATAATTGCCTCCCAAAGAAACGTGTAGGTAAGAAGATGCCTCCCTTGGGAGAGGTCAAGTCGGTAACAACCATGTCTTTAGTCATCACTGAAGTCCTGAAATCAGAAAGGCAGTCATGCAAGACAAAAAAGAATTGCTTTAAGGGCTGACATATTTTTTTCTTGATATATTAAGGATGAGACCAAGCCAAGAAGTACAGCTCTGACCAAATCTTCAGATCCAAAATGTGCAGAAGATTGGATTTGGGATTTTTGGGCCAGGTGAATTAATCTGCACCTCTTGGAGTTTAGGAATGTTCAGTTCCAAGTTTTTTCTGGTTCATGTTTTGCTCCAGTTCACCTAGACAGAAGTTTAAAATTTTCTGCAGAACTGGACCAGGAGAGATCTCGGGGCACGTGGATTTTGTGCAGTCATGCACTAGCTCTGTTCATTGTATGAAGAGCAGGGATATTTCTGCACTGTCACTGTGCCCGTGCTCATCCCGCTCTTCAGTTGAACTCGGTAGCACCGTGTGTTTGCTGCTGCTCTTGCAGCTCTGTGGCCATACATCTTTAATTACAGGGACATGAATAGTGCTGAACGCTAGTTTAGGGGCTGAGGGCGTCAATGGAAATCTGTCTTCCCTCACCCAGCCCTCCACTCATTAGCTAGTCTCATACTACTGGGACACGGTCTGTTCCTTGGAGACTTCATCATGGGAAGCCATAGCACAGGATGTCAGGGGACAGGAGGAACTGCTCGCCTTCTGACCCTCTGCATTTCTTTGTGTGAGGACTTGATTCCATCAGTCACCTTGTCCCAGGACTGTTCTGGGCTCATCTGGTCCCTTCTGTATATTAAAGAAAAGGAGGAGTGCTGCCGGTAAGGAAGCAGGAAGGGCTGGAGGGAAAGGTAGTTTGCATGTCCCCACAGAGGTGTGCAAGAGGGAGGAACCATGCCATCAAAGTGGCTCCAAGGAGGGCCAAGCTCAGCACTGCTGAATAGGACAATATGACTGGTATTACAGGTAGTTCTGCTGCCGCAGGTAGTATTAGTGCCTAATAGCTGTGATGTTGTTTGGTACCGTGTCCTTTCAGAGTCACGACCCTGCGGGATGTCACCTGTCACTTCTACAAAGCTGACATCCAGCCAGGTTGCGCTCCTGGCACATAGCTTGTAGGGGAGCCCACGGGCAAGCCCGCACGCGGCTGCCTGCTCTGACCACAGAAGCAACTCCGTCACTCATGGCTCGCTGACTTTATGGCAGCACACCAAAATATTCTTTTATGAATCATACTGGGATATGACTCTCCTGAAGAGCTGTGGTCCAGGCCTGCTGCCACAGGGGGTGGAATGCTGGAAGCCCTTGCGTTGTGCCAATTGCAAGAGGATCCCAAGGCATCCTTGGGGAGATTTCAGCAAGTGGATGGGCAAAAGCTGCCATTGCCCATATAGACCTGAAAATATATAATCGGTGCTCGAGGAGGGAAGTGGAGGGGGGAGAAGTGGGAGAGGTGATTGCTATAAAGGCCAGGACACGTGAATAGGAATCACCGAAATCAAAGAGGATTTGTCTGGAGTGTCCACCTCATCAATTTCTTCATTTTGAAAAAGGGCAACAAGCCTCTCTTCTAGGTGAATGTAAACTTTATTGGGTAAAGGTTTCCTGTCTTTTAGATAAATTCACCCAAAAATGTCAATGAACGGCAGCAGCCCAAGTCCTGCATGTTCATAGATCCTTCATGGCTTGTTCGTGCCATGGATGGGTTTGGACACATAAGGAAAGAGCTGTTTTCTACATTCTCTCTTACCAGAAGGGTTTATCCAGGTGTATGCCGGCTGTTTGTGTTCTTAGACATCAAGCCACAGTGTCCAGAGGTTTCAGTCAAAGGTCAAGGTCCTGTTGTGCAAGACAGAATATTTTTCCCAGAAGTTAGTTCCTTCCTTAAAGAACTTCCAGAGACAAAAGAGGACCATGGCTGAGCTGATGGCAGGGCAGCAGAAGACACTGGTGAGACATTTATAATTACTATAATGAGCATCAATTAGATGACACCAGGTGCCTGACCAATGTCATGTAGTTTTATGGGCATTACATCAACAGCGTGATTGTAAAGAGAAATGATAGGGGTATTAAGTAGTGACTACTTTCAGGACAAGCTCTTTCCATTCATGAATGCAGGTTTATAGGAGATGGTATGAAAGGCAATGTAGCGTAACACCAATTAATTGGGAGATACCCAAACTGTGCTGCCTGTTGGTTAATGAGTGCTGTGATCTCCCATCCAATGCTTACCTAATGCCTTAATAAGGCCCTGAGTCCTGTGCACAGGTTCAGAATACTCATCCCCCTTTACACCTTTTTACGTGCAATACAAGACTGAACCAAAACGAAACCTGATCTTTCCAAGTCTGGAAAATAAAATCACTGAACGAATTATTTCACAAGAAGAGACTTTTAGCCAATGGAAGTATCTGCCATTCACAAGAAAATTTTTTATTTTTTACATCAGAATCCTCTTTGAGATGTTCTAAGAAGGTCCATCCAAATTTCTCACAACTATCCATCTCTCCTTTACATTCACTGCTAGTATGTAGTGAGCTGGATTAGGGGGGGAGTTTTTCACCTCACAATCTCCACATGTACATTCACAATTTTTCATGAGTGACTTTCTTTTCCGACAAGGAGTGAGTGTTCATGCACAAATTGCAGTGGGTTGAAATGCGCGTTGAGCCAACTTGGAACCTGCAGTTTAAGAAGCCTCTAAGACATTGACCTGGAAGGAACATTCGCCTTTTGTACATTGTATAAAACCTGAAAGAGAGCAGGGGAGGGATATGAATTCATTATTCACGCATTATTCAGCATTCATTATTCTTGCCCCTTGGCTAAAGACCCCATGTGTGTCTTAACTCGCTTTGGTCAATGGAAGTTTAATCAATACAGACAGTAGACCACAAAGCACGAGTTGGCTGACCGATGTTTTTGTCTGGTTTGCAGAGAGCTGAATCCCACCCTGCCTACCGAGCCGGTGGATGTATGTGTTCAGTGACCCAGCTGCGTATGAGATGAATTTCAACTGTGTGTCAGACGCTGTGTCTTGTCAGCAGGTCAGAGAAACAAAGTGCTTATGGAAGTTTTAGCTCTGCTGCTCTGAGCTCACTGCAGCAAGGCTATGAAGAACCGGACTTGCAGGCCATAAAAAGCTGAAAATCATGGATATTTCTGAAAGGCCATTTCTCTGCGTTTCAGATGAAAGGCACAGACCTGCTATAGCTCAGCCTTGGAAGCTACGATAACTTGTGAATTTTCATATGCCTGTTTCCAGGATTAATACATGATTTATTCTATATGTAATCACACAAGGTTGAAATGTAGCAGCATAAGGGCATGCAAAGAGCCACATGCTGTATCTGTATGTAGCTATCAATATATCACGCTACATGCTAATATGCTTTATGCTAATTTTATCTAGCTAAACTACAAGCAATGGATACTGTTCTCTAAGGCACAGAAAGTGCATGTCAAACTAGAGTCCAAGTTTTAATAGATTAATTGGGTCCATAACAGCCTAAAAGTCAGATAATCAATATGCCCGACATAGTTTAAGGTCCTAAGGGAAAAGAAAGCTGTTCTGTGGTGAGGCGGTGGCAGATCCATGGCCGTAATCACTTTTGTCTGTGAATGAGAAAAAAGGAAGGTGGAAAAAACTCAGCATTATTTCCTTGGAATCCCAGGAATATTTTTCCGCAGGCACAATACTTTTTCTAATATTGTACTATTCACTCTCCGTCCATTTACACACCTAATTCCTTGTTTTCCCATATGTGCAATCTAATACCGGATCTGACTGCAATGGGAAAAACCTACTCAGCCCAGTGGCTAAACAGTTAAAACTGTCATTCAACAATTTACCAGGTCACTGTCACAAATATGTTGCTAGGTGACTACAGATGTTATCAGCCACTAAAATACATGCATCTTTCAGATGTTGTCATCAAATAATTTTCAGCTGACTGGGTGTGTGTTACAGTAAAGTTGAATGCCTATTAAAGGGTCTAAATATTTAAAAATATATAAAATAATCTGAATTATATTGCACACTCTTACCAGCCATGAAAGTAGCGGGAAAGGAACAAAATGTGGCGTGATTTGCCTGGGGTTTCTTGAGATTCAGCTCCCTAGGAACTGCAATTTTACACCGTTCCCTTGGGTTTTGTAAGTACTGTGCATACCTAATGTTCACATTCTGCATCTAATTATTCTACAGCTGATCCCTGTTGATTGGCATTTCTATCAGCTAGTGATATGACTCATTAACCCTTTTGGAAAGCAGTCTTTGAAAAGTTAATCACTGTAGAGTTTGAAACTTCAGGCTGACGCGATACGCAGTCATTAAAACCATGTGGATTTCCAGGCAGTTTCGGATGTCATTCTGGGGGCTGATTTTTATCAATAAAAGGAATCTGGTTCACCTTGTGTTTCAAGACTGCCAAATGTGGGCTGGCTTTCTGAGCTCTCGTTCGTGGTCGTGGCAATGCTGTTGGTTTTACTGGTGGGCCTGAGAGAGCTGTTCAGCTCAGCAGAGGTAGGTCTTTACATCAAGGCGAGTTGAAGAGCACCCCCAGGTCCCAGCGTGTACTAGCTGCATTGGCAGTGACTAAAGTATAAATAAAAATACTTAGCTCAGGTGTAAAATCCAACATTTAAAGGGTTTTAATGTGCAAGCTGACTCCGCACTCCAAATCATAAGTGCAATAATTGAGTACAATTATTAGATACAGTTATTTTTTAGAGTGGAAATCAGATTAGATGATCTACAGATTTATTCTGGCCTCAATATCTGTACGTGTTTGTTGAGCAGATGTGAGGTAGGGTTCCAGGAATGTGCCACTGCTCACATTTTTCCTAGAGCTTTGAGCCGTAACATCTCTGTATGCTCCCTGATTCACTGTTCATCTAGAATGATGAAGAGATTACTTGGAGTACTTGGGAAGGGACACGCAAGAACACACTTCTCAGCTCTAAGCAGCCTGGATCAGAGGTATCTAGATTTGCATGGGCTTAAGTGTGAACTGTCCGTAAAGAGTAAGGTTCTAGTATTAAATCTAAAAATATCTCCTCTGGCTTAGGAAGTTCCCAGGCTATAAGCCCTGTCAGACAGGACGTTTATTCTGAGAAAATACCACTATTTGTTATTTTTATATATTCTGGAAATTTTTCCCTAGGCATCCACTATTGGCCACAAATCAGAGAGGAAACACTGCACCAGATGGATCTTGGCCTGACCTGTGTGGCCACTTTTATGTTCTTTGGCCTTTGTGGCACCAACTGTTACCCATTACGATGGTATAGACAGGTATGGGAAGAAAATATATTGCGTAAATCCTTAATCTTTCTGTCAAAGCTAAAGGGAGAGCAGCAGTTTGAATTTTATGGTTGCTGTAGGTGCAGTGTTTGAATGTAGCTTGGATAGCTGTATTTGCCATGCCTAAGCTAAGTCTGGTTTTAACACATCCAAAAAGGTTTCAGACAACGTATAATGTCCATGCACTGTGTTCTAAGCAAGTTACCTACCATTTCACAGGCTGTCTGCTAGAGGCTGCGCTGCTATGCCAGCGCTCCAGGGAGAACTGCTATGGTAGGAGAATCATTGCTCTTCCTTTCTCGGCTTCACTAGCATCAGGTAATATAACAAGAGACAGTGGCCATAAATCGTGGCTTGGGATGTTCAGGCTGAGCCAGATGACCTCTGGACATCCTTTCCGACCAACATTTCTGGAGTCTATAGAAGACCTAGACTTGTCTGAATCAGTAACTCAAGGCAGCTGTTCCAGAGTATTTCAAATGGCTCCACGTATTTATGTGACAGCGACTGAATTGTGCGCCCTAATCGATGGAATTCATGGAGGGTGATGGAGCTGGCCAGTGATGAGACAAACAAGGGATCTGACAATTCACCATTCAATCAGGTGGATATAAACAGCACCTTTTGGGATAGCCTGGTGTACCTGACCTTCCCTTCAGATGGCACTTCAGCAGGACATGTATGCACCATACGTTCTGTGTCGTATCTATGTGAATACCTCAGGTACTCAGTGGTTTTTCCAGCAGTACGACACTTTTGTTTAGGCAACTGATTCAAACTCTAGATGTCTCCTGGGAGGAGCAGAAAGGATTTTCATTTTTCATCTGCAGCAGAGCAGTTTTGAGGATATCCTCAGTGGCTTGTTCACCTGAAATAGTTGTTCTGTGCAAGGCTTTTGTTTGTACTTTTAGTTTGCAGGATCTCAGCACCAGGTCAGAAAAATACACAAGCGCTCCTCTGCACAAATGTTGGTCTGGGATAAAGCCCTGCTGTCAGATTACATTTGTTCAAAAATCGTAGTTGCCTAACCAGGGCCACAGGTCAAAGGCATGTTCACGGGAGCTCATTTGCACATTGTTTGGGTTTGCCTCATTCTTTTTACTGTCATCCGAACTGGAGCTGGGAGGGAAAAGCCACCGTGTAGCAGTTCTCTGGTGGCAGAACATGTAGTGACGTAGTCTGTATCTGATTTCCATATTGATGTTTTAGCACAGACACCAAAGGGACCTGAACACTGAAAATCATCTGAAGAAGGCCAAGCCCAGCAGTATGCGCTGTAGGGGTGGTAACATGGCCCTAGAATGGGTTGGTGGCATCACAAGCTGGGATGTCTGCCATTATAGAATCATAGAATATTGCGTGTTGGAAGGGGCCCGTAAGGATCATTGACAATATAACCAAGAGCATTGTCCAGATGCTCCCTGAACTCTGACAGGCTTGGTGCCGTGACCACTTCGCTGAGGAGTCTGTTCCAGTGACTGACCACCATCTTAGTAAAGAACCTTTTGTACATGTCCAATCTGAACTTCCCCTGACGCAACTTCCTTCCATTCCCTTGTGTCCTATCACTGGTCACAAGAGTGAAAACAGCAGCTCTGCCTCCCCTGCCCCCATGGGGAAGGTATAGACTGTAACGTGGTCACCTCTCAGCCTTCTTTTCTCGAAGGTAAAGATATTGAGTGACCACTCCTCCTTTTAAGCCTTGCCTTCCAGTCCTTTCACCATACTGGTTGCCCTGCTATGGACATGGTCTAGTGGTTCGATGTCCTTATACCGAGGTGCCCAACACTGCACACAGCACATGAGGTAGGGCTGTGCCAGAGCAGTGTAGAGTGGGACCCTACACCTCCCTCAGCCAGCTGTGTTGTGCTTGTTGCACCCCAGGACATGGCTGGCTCTTTCGGCTGCCAGGGCACACTGTTGACTTACATCCAACTTGCCATCTGCCTTGTTCCAGAGTGCAGCAGATACACCGTGGCTGAACATCTGCATCCCTGGAGGCTCTCACTGCTGGTGAGAAAGAGGGAATGTCCCATGCTGATGACTGAACCACTGTCCCAGATAAAGCCACTGTGGAGAAAGAGGGTATTCTCACTAGCCAGCCCCTTTTCCAGTAGCTGGCACCTGAAGGACTCAGGCCAGTGCCAGGCTTTGTGAGAAAAACTGCCTTTCTGACCCTTGCCTGGTTTCATTTTTGTATTTATTGGGTTTTCTTCTGGAATTCTAAGCTTTTTACCAGGCATGCAGCCAGGTCTTAGGCAATTTGCTACCATAATTTATATTCGGGCAGTTTCATGCGATCACCAGCTTCAGGTAAGGAACTGGCTTCCAGAGCTGCTCCACCTTGCTGGCTTTGTTCTGTGTAACACCCTGTGAAATCCTCTCCTTTCAACAATGGAAGGTGGTTCACAAAATGTGGTATTTGGAAACCCAGCCATTTCAGTTGAATTGGCAAAGGAAGAAGATGTGGAGACCAGACTGAGACGAAAACAGGAATGGGAAGATGGCATCAGGTTGGCAGCAGGGAAGTTCTGACCACAAGCCCACGATGAGCCTCGTCTCGCCACACGACGCTCCTTCCCATTGTCTTTCTGCAGTGCCTCCATTCATAGCGTGGATGAAGGCTGTGGGCCCTAAATGAAGTATGGTTCGCTACCATGCAGGGTAATGCTTTTGTTAGCTCTGCCTAATTAGTCCTTTACACTGCTTCCAGGTAAAACCGTGGTCCACCTGTGGGTTTAACTTACTATTACTTAGATCAATTGTTACTCCAGTGCAATTGTTGCAGCTCTCTCATTGGGTGTTATCCATGGTGCTTCCCGGAAGCCTGAGTACCCTTACTTTTCTCAATACAGATGTTGAAATGTCTTTAATAAAATGTATTCCTATTGGGATGTCAGAATTTTCCAGAAAGACCTTTAGCTGTAGAAATTTAAGTTAAAATTACCTAAATTTAAAATTAATTCTGTCTATTGAATCTTGATAATAGATTACCCAGATTCTGGAGCAAAACTTCCAAAAGGAGCCTCCTGCAACATGAAATGGGAAGAGAGAGGTTTTCACCCGGCATTCTGGAGATGGAAGGAGAATCGTAGGTACGGCAGCCCGTTCCGTGGGCCACACCATTTCCCCTGCTATGGAGCTACCTGAAACTTGGCTGCTGTTAGCGGAACCCAGAGGCCACGGCGCAGATCCCCTCTGCTCGTTTTGTGGACAAGGTGATATTACCTGTCAATCTGTCACCGGGAACAACAGCAGCCCTGGTAGGAATAATCTTTTGCTTTCTGATTTTTTGAATTTAAGTTTAGACAGAGTCTGTATTGTGACAAAGCACCAAGCACTGATAGGAATCATTCTCAAGACTTTTGGACACGTAATAACAACAAAGGATTAACATGGCTTTGCTTGAAAGCAGAAGTTAAATGAGGCTATTTAGGATAAAGCCATCTTATTTCTCTAAGGTACAACTTCATTACATGAAAACGTCATGAACTAACATTTATTTGGAAAATGCATATTTGTGTTTTAAGACTACTTGTTCACATTTCCAGACTAATATTTTCTAGAATACGTTTATTCCAGAATGAGTCACATTGCAGTTCCGGGTGATGGGATCAATCCAGAAACAAACACCCATGTTTAACCACCACTACCACAATCGTAGTAACAACAACAACAACAATAATAATTTCTTAATTCTGATTAAACCTGAAAATGCAGGAAAAGTCAGTTTTATGTTTTGCCTTTTATCTTTGTGACACAAACATGAGTTTCTGGTGTGTCATTTCTTCCTGCCCTAGAAGCTATTTCAATATTCTGAGATTTACAGGGATCTGTTGAGTTTATCTCTACTTTGAGAAATGAGTTGATTACAGTACATAAGCATTGTTTGAGGAACAAAACACTGGAAACTAAGAGCTGTTTAATGTAGCAGAGACAAGAATAACATGGAAAAAAGCTAAGACTTAAAGCTTCATTAGCAATTAATACTGTTTGAACAACAAATCCAAATAAGATTAGAACATATTACCCAATGAAAATGGTGCCTTCTCCATCCATTTTTGTCTTCAAAACAAGCACTTGAATGTCAAGGTGATGGTGACCTTTTCTGTAATAGTCTTCTGTCTGGACCACTCCATGAGGCTGAGGGAGACCTGGGGGAGAACCTGCCCTGGGGGCAAAGACCAGAACACCAAATTTTCCTCTTCTCCTAACACAGCTCTTTAATCACCATTGAGCAATTATCTCTTTTCGTTGGCTCGAAAAGGAAAGCAAGTGACAATTTAGATTAGCACAGATGACTAATGATTTTTCAGAGATGTAGTGTCTACAAGAGCTGCCCTAAATTAAGCAGACTGGATCCCACTGTAACACAAACATGCTTTTGGTGACCAAGGCTTCTGTTTTTCTCCCTCCAGTTCAATGGATGAGGATGCAGCTCCCATCTGCTGAGCTCAGTCTTCTAAAGGGACCGCACGCAACACTAGCGCCATACTAAGAGCCTGAGACATTTACAATAAACTCTGCTATTGGTGGGTTGTAATAACTGCCATGAAATTTTAAAAAGTGACATTTTCCTACAGCCCACCAGAGAGGAGTCAAGTAATTAAAATAATGTGCGTGTGTGTTTATTTATTTAAAGGACACATCAACTCCAGTTTAATAGGCCACGAAACTTTGCTGTGTCAAAATAAAAAGTGATTAACAGTTGAATATGCTTTCCAAAGCTGTTGCATCGGCATCTGCTGTTCAGACTGTTGATATTTTAGTGTTTTGAAAAGCAAATTAAATTAACCCTCCAGTGTTAATATACATTCCACAGATACTCACAGGCATCCAGTTTCCCTCACTTTGGGTGAGACCATGGCTGTATTAACAGAAACAGAGAAATCAGAAAAATCTATTTACCGGTTTATCTACAGCACAAAGCACCAAATAATACGGAGTCAATATTTTATATTTTCACGTGAAGCACTGCAATATTTTCCCACACATCCCAAGGCTGTTACTGAGAGGGATAAGTCAGCTCTTTCAGGATGCAGTTGTAGCTCCCTTGTTGTGTGTAGTTCATGGTGCTTCCCAGCGACCTGCGTGGTCTTGCTGCTTTCAGTATGAATGTTGGGACACATTTAATAAACTGTGTTCCTACTGAGACGCGTTAATGAGAAGGCAGAAGTTTCCAAAAAATCCTTTAAACTGCAGAAATCGGTAGGAGTAGCAGCATTTAAGAACCAAGCCTTCCTACTGTACCTCTGACAAAGGCTGCTTTGCTTTCTCTACAGCTTGTGCCGTTACCGAGGGCCATTCTCTACAGCAGGAATCGTTAAAAATAAACGCAGTAATTCTTATCCCTAAAGCCTGTATTATTTGCCTCATTCCTAATGACTTTTGTCATAGCTCAGTAAGTTTCCATCACTCCCGCTGTGCTGGAAGCATGCTCTCCTCTGTTACGTTGCATCTGTCCATCCATTCACCATTCCAGGTGAATTTAAGTTTCCCGTAGGCTTTACTTATCAGCATTTTGTCATCTCTGAGCCTGTTTCAGGCTGAGTGGCACAAGGCTGGTTTTGTGGTCCACGTGAACTGCTGAAAGCAGAAGAACTTGCCGTGGCTTAAAGTCTGGGGAGTGCTGGTAAGTTGGGATGAAGTGAGGATCCGTGATGAGAAGCAGGCTAAGTGAAGGGGAAGGCCACCTCTTGGCTTTGAGGTCCTCAGAGTACTAAAAAGTGTGGGCCTGGAGACTTGTTCCTGCCATATCCATGTTCTGCCACGGAGAACATACCCTTGGAACATGGGATGAAGTGACTGGGATTTGGTTTGGGTTGGGTTTTGGTTTTTATTTTAACTTCTTTTGACCTGTCTACATATGCCTAAGCCTCAAATTCCAAACCAAACTTTAATCCCTTCTTCTCTGGAGCCCCTGGAGATGGAAAACAAAGTCGTGGTAAGTTATATCATTAGACTTTAATAGCCAATGAACAGTAAGTAACATTTTTCCTCCCAGGGGAGTTATTTAATGTTTAATGAAAATACCAATTTGCATAATTCGCTTGCAATATAAAGGTCACCATCAGTCTTTCACTAGGATAACAGAGTAATTACTTAAGATAACTATCTTCCAGCCATAAAAGAACGTTAATTTGTTGAAAAGGGCAATTTTAAATTATTGTATTTAATTATTATATCACCTTTTTTCTATTTTTAAGAATGTCAGAACTTCTGCAGCACAGCTTTCAAAGCTGTGTATCGCTTTCTTGGAGGCAGTGGATATGGAGACCAGACAGACCAGGCTGATATACTAACTCCTAAAATCTTCGATTCGCTCCACTCTTTTCCACCTGTCTTGTTCACCTTCAGTATTTGACAGTTAATATCTGCAAACCTAGATAAATGGCAACAACATCCGTAAGTATGAGAAGTCTGAGGGAATCGGCGTGATGGACCAGCGTGCAAGAAGGTGTTTGGGGCAAAGACACAGTGTGCCAGTGCCTTGTCCCCTCTGAAGGTGAGGAACGTCCTCACTCTGTGCCGGGGTCTGGAAGACCCGGCCCCAGGCAGACCACTCTGTCGTGCTCCATCACCAAACCCTCCTGAGTCACCAATTAAATGTTGTCCAAACAAAGCCCCATTTCTTTCCTCTGGTGGACTAGGAGGAAACAGAGAGTGGCTCTCAGTAAAGCACAGCCGGGCCAATAGCTGGGAACGTGCTGAGTGTTTGCATAGCCAAGCCCAGCCGGGACGTAGATGTTGACACACTCACATCAGAGGAAGCAGCTTATGGAAATTTCTGCTAGAACAGCGTGTGAGTCCCAGTTATTGACAGCCCTACAGCTGCAAACGATGGGCTGCTTAGGACCAAGGACCACCACCACGCCAAGATGGTTTGCGAGGATGATGAAAAACTAGCATCCCGCTGCCAGCCGTACTGAAACGCTCTGCGTTCCCAAAGAAATACGTGTCTGAACTGGCCGGAAAAAGGGACCTCCTAAATTACAAGGACGTGCAATGCAGCCACAATCATACAAGAGTATTTATGGCATGGGAGCAAACAGCATCACTTTGTACCTTAGAGTACATACTCATGCTCCTCTGGGGAGACTCCTGCCAGAGCCGTCAGCAGATGACGCAGTGTAATAAACTCCTTTTCCTCTTCATTGTAAAGCCAGGATGATTTCCCTGTTGAATGCATCGTATGGGCATCTCTAATACTGGGAAATGACCCTGTGAGTTACTGTTTGCAGACGGACAGACCTACTTTTTCAGCTGAGCACAACAGACCAAAACCACAGTACGTTTCATTTAATGATTGCTCTTGCACAAAGCTTTCAAATAATGAGCCATAACCTATTTTAAACCTGAGCAAGCTAAACATTTCATTTGGTATTCACTTAACTCCAGCTCATTAAAGCTTCTGCTGCAGTGGAGAAGGCGAAGAGGGCAATATGACTACGGCAACGTGATTAGGATAGGGCAGACAGGGTTTCTCTCAGCTGAGAGTTGAGGAAATACTGCTCTGAACTTTATAAAGAAAGCAGCACTAGTACCCTTCGGCCGGGCCAGGATGGAGGTGGGACCCAGGCACCAGATTTCTCTGCCTCGGGTATTTAGCAGGGTGATGCTTTAGGAATAAACCCAGCCCTGTGCAGAGTGACCCAGCTGTTTACCTGCTTATCCCAGCACAGTTTTTTTAGGGATATGATATTTATAATTCATCAGCTCTCCTCAGCTGTGATTTAGAAGGCATTTTATTGCATTTACACAAATACATAAATATATATATATGCACACATACATGTTAGTTTCCACTGTGAAAGAGAAGAGACACAGCAACCATATTAATAAAATCCTGGCAGCTATGAAAAGATGGGGAACGCCAGCTGAGTCTGTTGTGGTGTCCCTGCCACAGCAACAATGAGATCCTGCAAGTTTTATGGCCTCAGCCTGGCCCCATCCGCAGGAAGGTGCCCGGTGCCCAGGGCTGGGGCTGCTCGCGCGGTGCCCTGCCTGCCCACCCCTCCCTACGGGAAGCTGAGGCACCACGTGGGCTTTTCACAGCCGAGCACGTAGACATGCAATTTCTGAAAAAGAAATCTTCTGTTTGCATTTAAATACAGAACTTCTGTTTTCCACCTCTTCCCAAACTGAGATCGAGGACAACGGTACAACAGCTAATGCTGGATTCAGGCAGATCTGCAGTCAGAGACTTCTCTGCTCTGCAAGCCCTCCATCATCCATGGTGAGCCGGGCTATGACCACTCCAGGCATAATTTCCATCTCCTTCCCAGCTACCTTCTCAGGAGCCAGTGTGGTCAGGATCTGTGGCTGCTCGCTTCCGTTTTGAATATAGGTCCTGTGTGATTTCCAAGTGACAAACTCTCATTAAAGAGAACTGGAGCACAATAAAAATAAGCTTTATAGGACTGGCCTGTCTAGTCAGTCAAGAGGGCAACCCAACAGCACGGGGAAAAGGGAGGTCCTTGTGGGATGGTAGGCCTGACACACAAAGGGATATAAATACACACCAGTGGCTTTTTTTGGTATCCTTCCTGAGAGTGGCCAGTAGCAGATACATGGAAGAACAGCAACATTCCCATACAATATCTCAGCTTTAAGCCTGTTGAAGTCTCAGTCTACTTAAACCACAAGTGGCATCTTTGTCTTTAAAACAGTTATTGTAACTCATCATCTAAAAATAATCCCGTGGAGTCTTGCATTCCCTTGTTCTAAAGCATTTCAGTCATTCCAGCTACTCCACAGTGTCATAAAACGCATTTAGAGAAAGAAAAATATCAAAAAAATTCCCTAGAGTGAAATATTTAAAAATAAACACAACCTCTCAGTCCATAAAGCACGTACATAAATCATGTTTCAGAGAGCGCTGAAGGCTCTGGATGAGGAGGATGGGAAAGTTGTGGCTGCTCTTTAGTGCCCAGAAACCACGCGTGGCTGGAGCTGTAGGCGCCCTGCCAGGCAATGTACAGTTCAGCCTGTACCAAGCTCTCACTCACCGTTGTTTTCCTGCATGAATTTGAAACCTGAAAGCAACTAAAATGGTAAAAATTTGATTCTTCTCCAGAAAATGAGATCCTTGGTGGAAGCCCGGTGTGTGTGAACGAAGGAGCAGTGCGTCAGCACAGGACTCAGAGTGAACACTAGAAGTGCTGCTGGGGGACGTGAGCCACCACTGCTGCAACGCCGCGCCTGCAGCCAAGGAAACTTGCTCTCTAGCTGGAAATGAGTAATGGGAAGGAGGGAAATTGCCTTCATTAGTGTTACACATTTTTCTCTCTTCGACTGAAAGTTTAAAGGCAGTGCAGAGGCATTGCTGGACCCCAACCACCGGGTTAACTGAATCCTCAAATATGTAAAACCCTGCTGCTCAGCTGGTTTATGGTACCCCCAAAATTAAAAGAATCATCTCTAGAATGCTCAAATTACTAAAATTAACAGTATTCTTTTCTCATATGCTACAATTTTAGATTTATTTTCCTTGGGGTTGTATGAAGGAAATGAGGTTAAGCCGGGACCTGAATTTAGGCAGGCATTTTTTTTCTTTGAGTCCAAAAAGGAAAAGGTTGAGACACCTTCATTTAGGTGGCCTTGATTCATCACCCAACGCTACCTCCTGAACTTGCTATGCACCATCACTGTGTGTGACGAACACTTCTGAACACCCGGACCTTGGTCGGCACCCAAGAATTGCTGCACTCATTGTGGAGCCGGGAAGCGTTGCGCTCAGAGAATCGCAGACCTCCAGCACGAAACCCTCGGTGAGTGCTTCAAACTCTGCATGGTGCTCCAAGGGAAAAGGAGACAGAAGCCAGAGAGCATCTCCCCCTACTCCACCTGCTTCAAACTAATTATGTGACCTGAAAGCTCATGCCTTAATTAGCGGGGAAATAAATTACACCGGCTCCTCCTGGTGGCTGATCACACTCAGCTCACCAGGATGTGCCATCAGTGATCCACGCCCATCTTTATTTGGATGAGTAGCCATGCATTTATTTACACTGCAAGGGAACCTGGAGCCTCCAGGCAACCCCCCAGCCTCCCATCAAGCTGCTGCAAACACTAATGGCCACCACATTTGACTTTTTGACCACATTAACTTTTTGCTGATTTTTGGCTGTTGGTAACAGCGGCCTCGGGTAGCGTTGCAGGAGGGGGGTGGGGGGTACAGCTTGCGAAGGGAGGGTACCTGGTGGGCACTGCTGGGATTCAGTTCCACATGAAAAACTGGAATAACACAGCTGAAAATCTTGCAGGTGGAGGGGTAACAAAACCAGCCGAACAATAAAGGAAGGCTGCTGGATTATTATTTGATCCGATTTGTGTCTCCTAAGAGAGCCCACCCAAGATTCATCTTTTTAATGGCACGACTCCCCTCTGCAGTCCAGAGCATCCTCTGGTGTGGGGAGGGTCTCCTCAGGAGCGGGAGTGTGGGCGTGTCAGAGCACACTGAATTCTCACGGTAAAATCTGAATAACTATTCTGTATGAAAGCAGGCCCGGTGACTGAGCGTGCTGGCAGCTTAGCCCGGAGACCTGACTGCACTTGAAGGACTGTGGTTATAATTACTGTCACCATTGCTTGCATCAAGAATTACAAGCACATGAATTTGGAGCTTCATCACTTTTAGTCAGTGCTTTAAAGCTGGCTATTTCTTATGCATGCCCAGTGGTTTTCTTGACCTATTTTTGGACAATGAGAAATTATTTATTTTTATATCTAGATTTCCCAGTCAACCATAATAACACAATAAACAGGGGACTGAGAGGAACAGGAGAGAGATCCCTGGCTCTCCACTCTTGCCCGGACCACATAATGCAATGAGGAGCAGCCTTGGATGTTGCGCAGACTGGTGTTACGGAAAGGCATCTTGAAAATGCCGATGGGTGCTACAGAGTACAGAAAGGGGATGAGGCCTCCTCAGGCTGTGTTTTGTCAGGTGTTCTGTGAAGTAGAAGAAATTCACACAACCCAGAACGTGTTACAGGTGCAAGATATGAAACCTCCTCCAGTTCCTTCTCCATCCCCTTCTTTCCCGACAGCCGAAGCATTTTAGTAATTGAACTGTGCCATTGATGCACCCGGTCGCTACGGGGAAATCATACAACAGCTCAGGGCAGCATCGGTATTTGTTCTGGCAGGAGGACAAGTTATCTGGTTTATGGTCGAACAAATCTATCAGTGCTTCTTGTTACATCTGCATGGTCTGTCGCAGCTCCAACACAGGAGCTGTGGAAACAGCTCACATGCAACATTTGTGCTTCAGCCCCAGCTCTTTTCTGCTGAGCCTCCATCACAGCCATCCACAGGACCCCCAGCACCATGGCATCTCTCTGGCCAGAGAGCACAGCGCCACCAGAAGGAAGAGAAGCAGGAAGCCAGAGGACACCAGAGCTCCCAACAAACACACAAAGGAAAAAAACACTGTCCTCTCTTCGCTGAAGAATGAGAAAAAAGCTCAGAAAAAGCAGAAAAAAGGCAGAAAAACTGATAGATGTGGTCACAGATCTGGACCAGGGCCACAGGAGAACCTGTTGGCCAATCGTCTCCTGAGGAACGACACATTTTTCTCGGTTTGGAGATCAGATGGGTGATGAAATGTATACCCAAAAATGTGTAAAAGGAAGAATGTTTGAACAAGATTTTAATGTGTATATTTAATGTGGGAAACATAATTTAAGCAGGCAAATATGAACAGTAGTAAAGTTAATACAGCCAGTGGGAAGCCCGAAGAAGTTGATCTTGTCTGTAAAACTTATCTTCCCTGTGGCTCAAGGGGTTGGTACAGGAGTGAGCAGCTCTTCAAGCACAGTGCCTTTATAAGGAGCGTGAGCATGGGCTGGGTCAGGCTAACGCTCTGCCTAGCCTTGAACTCTGCCTCTTTTGCTATCTTACAGCAGATCCCCCTGTGAGAACAGGATGACGTGTAGTTTTACCTCCCTGGATTGAATATATTGTGGCCCAGCCTCCAGCAAGCTGCAGCTCAGGGGCTTCCTGAGCCAGAGGTAGTGTCTACATTCAGCTCATGGACACCTGGCTGAGTCTGTTCTCATGGATCACGAATCTACACTACCCACTGACAGCTGTGCCAGCTCAGTAAGAGATGCCCCACTGCTCTTGCTGTCCTAATTAAGTGCCATGTGCTATATTTTCACCTTGTCTAGCTATAAAGTCAATATGAAAATTTTATAAAATGCAGCACTGAATAATTGAGAAGATTATTTCTATAAGTGTGAGGACTTCAAAGGTGACAGTACTAGGACTGAATTTTGTTTGCTCCTGCAGTGCCCATTGTGAGATCATACAGTATGCTGGGAACAGCTTTTGTGCAGAAAAACACATATTTTTTTTCCAAAGCATATCTGTGTGTTATTCCCTTTTCCATATTTAAAGTAAACAGTCCATTTTCATGTAATTGTTATATGGAGTCAGAGGCAAATATTGATAGATAATGATAGAATTTAATTTATTTCTTTGTTGAAGATTGATTTTTCTTGGGCTGCAGCAGCGCTGGCTGCCTTCCCAGAAACATCTCTGAATTTATCATTGCTGGGTGCCAAACCGAGACAGAAGGAACTAGTTTCAAATATAAAACTCCTCTAACTGTGGGGATGCTTCAGCATGATGAAGTCCAAGCCATAATCCTGACTGGCAAAGAGTAAGGACAGCTGAAAGGAATTGAGGCAGTGAATTAACAGTGCCAACGGAGGGAGATCAGCTATAAAGAGGGGTGTCTCTTTCTGCCAAGGGACTCCTCACTCCAAACTTTGGTTCATGCCAAATAATCCTTCAGAGGATCATCTCCTTCTCTGTTACCGTTGTGTCCAGGCAATGAGTGAAAGAAATGAGAGCATAAACCAAGACAGACTTGCCCATCTGCAATATTTTGCAGGCTCCGACACTCAGAGCCACCACAGGAATCCAGCTGTTCCTGTCATTCCTGGGCACAAGTTTCACTGCGCACTGCCTGGCAGAGCAAAGCTCACTGCCATGCTTCTCAGTCTTCCTTGCTGACCAGCCTCGCGAGCTTTGATAGCCCCGTTCTGATCATCGTTTCTGCAGAGGAGCAGGGTGAACCCCACTGCTGAGGTGTGAGCAAGGTGGCATTCCTGAGTCACACAGAAATGCAGTCGCTGGTGTGACGTGCACCCTAATTATCAGCAGGAGTCGCTGGAGCTGTACGCGGCTGTCCAACAGCTGAGCTTAGCCATGGTGCTTGTCTAGCAAAGGGCAGCTTCAGTATCTGCCCCTGGTGTTATCCCACGGGACAAATTAGGAGCCAAGGCAAAGTAAACTGAATTTTGTACTAAACTGGAAACATCAAACACTCTGCTGACTTCATTAGGCTGGACTTAGAGTGAAGATACTGAGACATCATGCCAGGATCCGTGGTGTTCAGCTCAGGTTGTCCACAGTGGGTGGGGAGCAGCCTGCTACCAGTGATTCTCATAGGCACTTTGCACAATTTAGCCTGTGAAGTTAGGGTGGCATCTTTCTGAGTAAAACAGTAACAGCTGCTCTTTGTTGGTTTGATCTGGCTGGGCAAGCTCTTAGCACATCCTTCACACAGGGGTCACGGTGGGAGGATGTGGAGAAAACTGAAGTAGAGAGAAGAGGCTGTGGAGCAGTGTTGGGGAAATGTCCTCTTTCATCAGAAAAAGATCAACAGGGCAAAGGTCTGGGTTCCTGGCAAGGTCAAACCAATCTCTGCGATGCAGCCTGCACAGAGATCTTGCCCTCCTCCAGCAGTGCTGCCCACGCCTCTCACTCCCTCTAACACTAAAACAAGTCTTTGATTTAAAAGACAATTGTGCTGATCTCTGGTTTAGGCCACCTCAGGGAAACATGATGGAGTGTCTGACATCCCAGGTGGGAAGGTGAAAGCTCATAAACCAAGCTCTTCCCTAGGGAAGTCCTTTCCCTTCATAGTGACCTCTCATTCCGGTAGAATCCAGTTTCGAGAGGCAGAAGTCTTGGAGCTGGCAGCACAACCTGCCTGTCTCTCGGTGAGAAGCACCTCCCACCTAATTCATTCTGGATTGAAGAGTAGAAACTCTCTTTTAGCAAGGATCTCACCTCTCTGAAGGCTGTTCTTTGTACTCTGCTCCCCTCTGAGCTGGGCAGCAGTGGCTGGTGCTGTGAAGCACGGCAGCCTTTGCTCACAAGCCCTGCACCCTGCGTGTGTTCCTCACTTTGAATGTTTCCATCAGTAGAGCAACCAATCTGTATTTCCTACAAAAGCTGCCAGGCTGGATGGGTTTCCATTGACAGGAGAAGTGACTCCGTAGTGTAGTGTTTCCACAAACTGCGGCATCGAATGAAGCAGCATGGACTGTAGGAAAAGGACAAAGGGATGTGTGGAGGCAGTTTGCTAGTGGTGCCTTTTTAAGGTGTGGTCTGCCTCACCTGGTCCAGCACCTGGAGGCACCTCCTGCAGAGCCGGCTGCAGCCCCCCTGCAGGAGAGCACGGCCATCTGCCACCGGCTCTGGATCCTGCCCTCTTTCCAAGCAAAAGTGCAATGAAAGGTAATTATTTCTATCTGAGCAAATTATTTTTGGTTGGTTTCCACCCCTTTGGTTTCCTGCACGGTTCAGTTCTGGGATGCTGGTGCTGCAGAGGTTTGCTTTTACACTGACAGACAGGCCAGCCTGGTGATGGGACATCAGTCAGTGCAAGTGCTGGTCCCCAGGAGACCAAGAACCCACCTTAGGTAGGTTTAGCATCACAGATTGTAGCTTTCCTGGGCACTGCAAGCTTTTCTGGACCTGAAGAAGCTGGATCCAGCCCGTGAGCTGCGCCTCCAGCCAAGCCTGCAAGCCCTGAAAATCCCAAATAAATACTGTCCCTTGCGACACAGCATCTCAGCATCAGCCACTCTCCCCTTTTGAAGGAGCAAGACTCAGGGCTTCTCCATTTTAGAGAATTCAAAAGGAATAAAACTGAAGTAAACATTTCTCTTACCTTGGGCTGGTGCATCTGGTCTGTTACTGGTGCGTCTGGTCTATTACTGGTGCATCTGGTTGTTACTGGCACTCCTGATTATTCTTGCAAAATCAGACTTGGGGGCTGTCCCTCCAGCCTTGCCTTCCTTTCCCCTTGCCTTCCCAGCAGCTGGTTCCTCTGAGAGGGCAGAGGACTGATTCAGACACTTCTGCTCTTCTAGCATTAGGCTCTTTATTAAGCTTTGAATACTGACAGCACTCTGTTTTAAAGGAGACAAATTCCTCCATTAACCTCTGCCCTGCCGGTGGGAGCTGCAGACCCTGCCACTCTCTGGATGAAGCAGCAGAGCATCGCTACCTTCCGGGCCTGGAGAGGTGAATCCGACCTGCTGAACGCCAGCACAGCCAAGCCGCCGGAGCCAGGCTAATTGTAAAAGGCAGCAAATGTTCTTTATTCCTTCATCTGGCAGTTTTCTGAAAAGAACTATAAAGAGCCACTCTAAATGTGCTGGTTTTACTAAATTCAACCTTGTACCTGGAGGTCCTGCATGCATTGGGACGCTCTGCTCTCCGAGTCCTTCACATCTGGTGGTATCGGTCTCTGCAGGTCTCCTCTCTAAGCATGGGGGGAAGCGTGGTTAGGGGTATAGAAAACACATCCCCATGCTGAAAGGAGTCTCTGGTTTGAACTAAAAATGTGCTGGGTACATTTCAGCACACGGGAGAAAAGTCGATACCCTTGGGTCTTAGATAGCGCATGTGCTTAGGTCCTACCGTGATGTTCTTTGCAGCGTGCTCATACCACGCTAACTGGAAGAAGGTCTTCCGAGGAGCTCAGCCTGACTGAGTACACAGACGATTCTCTTCCCTATCCAGCAAACTTCTAAAGCGTAGGGAAACATTTCAGCTGTTCAGGTAACAAATACATTTCCTGTATATAAAACAATGGCTTGCCTGTGCACCCAAGTGCATCTTTAGGCAGGTTTAAAACCATACAACACATCTTAATGATTGAGAAATCACGTAAAATGCAATATGTACAAGAAAATTGGAATAAAGCAATGGTAGTACATGGTAATACCATAGCACCTTTTAAAAAATTGATCCTGGGCATAATCTAATATCTCAAAACATCAAGAATTGCCTTTAAGTGGGATAATAATTCACTGGCTACATCAGAGCATAACAAGTTCACAAGCAAATATTCATGAAGGAAAACTCTCTCTTGATAAACTACAGTGAAAATGACTGGAGAGATTCACACTTGTGCCCTTGAGATGTGTCAGTTCTCTTGGAAATGTAATACATAATTTAGTGTCCTCAAACACCTGCCTCAGAAAAAGCACAGATAAATCACAGCTATGCTAAGCCCAGCCAGCAAACTCCATTTCTTTCCTAAATCAAGTCCTGGTCTCCACAAAGTGAAGAAAAAGGGAGTGCCTGGAGCCACCTGGGTGTCTGTTCTCTGAAGGGGGCAGATCCGTGGCCAGAGACCCCCAGGCACTGTCCCTTAGCCCCCTGGCAGGTGCAGCACTCATAGGACAGTATTGACAGAAACAAATGACAAAGTTTCTACAAAAAGGTTTGTAGGAGATGGGACAAAGCGGAGGAAAGGAATGTGCAGGAGAGGAGGATGTGCAGGAAAGTTTTTGTACAGTGAGATCAGTAGGACTTTGGAGAAGCACTGGGCATTCATGGAAGACCTTTTCCATGCACCACCTACAGCTGCGCTTGACAAAGCTCTAAAACACAAACGTGCAATGAGAATTCCCTTCTGTGCCCAAGGGAGATGGAGTAGCTGTTCTGTATATATCTTCCATCTCTAATGTCAGACTCTAAAATAAATCCTTAATTCCTTTTGGCCACAGGCGTGGAATCTGCAAGTAGGGACTCTGGAGTGGAATCTGCAAGTAGGGACTATGTCTGCTACTGAAAACATTTATTGTTGAGGGATGCTTCTAGAAAAATTGCATTGGTGTCTCAGTGCCAATAGACAATACATGTGGATATATTCATGGATATATGAATGTATGTGGAAGGTCAGGTAGAACACTTCCTCTGCTGAAATCAGCCAACATCAGTAAATTTGTTTATTTATTGTTACCAGAGCACTCAGGAGTCCCAGGTCATGTATATGGATATGTAGAGTTTCTTCTATAAGAAGACCTAGCCCTTGAATTCAGTAGAACCAGGATTTCACCCGAGCTTGTGGTGTTCTGTGAGTTTCTCTTCAGTTATCTTTTACCTAAACCTTGAAAAGAGTGCTTTTAGCCATGCTGCTTCCGCAAGGGCCACACGGATACTGCAGCAGCATCCTCCTAAAATGTTTCCTAGTGAGCAAAATGCAGAGTTAATGGTGGTGGTTAACCTCTAGGATTTGGGCAATTGCTGTGAGAATGCAATTATGATATTTCTGAAGACTGACCTAGTTATCGGCACAGGTTGTTTTGTCACTATGTTATTTCTGTCGAAGAGAATCTTCTGGCATGGGCTGTACGCTCACAGAGAACACCGTGCTTCTTACAGCTGGTCTCATCCTGACTGCACACACCTGCGACCCAGAAATCTGTCTCTCAGGGTAAGAACACAGAAAAAACATCATGAAACCTACAGTGCCATTAAGTATCAGCTTTTATTTATGTGCTTTGGCTCCATTTCTTACTCCGCTCTCGCACTGAGTTGCATTTTCACCCTGTGGGGTTGCTGACAGAAGAGCCGGGACCGCATTCCGTGCAGAGGCGGAACTGCCCGCTGCCGGCTTCAGTGCCAAAGCTGAAATGCTCAGCCCAGCTCTGAACCTGGGCTTCCAGAAAGGTTACGGACTGAATACAGGATTTTACTCTTTGCTTAAACAAGATGTAATTGTTAGATATTAGTCCTCCACCTCCAGACGGTGGATGACAGCAGTGGAACGTGGAGGGGGAGGGCAGGCTGGAGCTCTTGCTCCCTTCTCTGTTTTTTGGTAGAGACAGAGCCAATCTCTACTTTTCTGCTGTTGTAGCGTCAGAAGACGCTGAGCACCAGTGATCTAAAGCACTCAAACTGGAATTTTACACAGTAGGAAAAGCATTGTGTTTTTCTCTTTCAATACAGAAATGACCAGCTACATTGCTGTCATCCGACGCACGGCCAACTCAGCCTTTCACTGCGTGGAGCGAGGGACTGGCTTTACAGGGTGGCAGACCGTACCTTCCTCACGGCACGTGCTCAGGCAGTCGCCCCACACTCCTGAACTGCACCCAAGCTCGGTGGGACAAGCTGGCAGCAAAGGTGGTGTAGGTCCTCCCTGCACTGAGAGGTCCTTGGAGCACAGAGCATCACGACATGATTTCCATTCACCCTCAGATTTCTTCAGACTAATCAAGTGTCATAAAAAAGCACCTTAGCTTAACTGATAGTCATAGTCATCCAACATCCATCTCACTTAGAGGTAATTGAGCAGGGAGTGTATTCAACCCGGACAGAATTTAAAATAAACAGCCACTAGACTTTGGTCTTGTTGACTGGAAAATATTGTACTCATCACTCCAGTTGTTTCTGATTGCTAGTTCCAAAAATGTGTTGTGAAATATCCATTTATTTAGGTATTGTGGGTCACTTGTCAGGGAAGATGAATTATGTCATTATATTTCCTTCTCTTTTTTCTGGATGAGCGATGTGATGTTGCCAACATTAACATGCAAGCACTGTGCAAGATCCCTTCACATGCATCTGTTGATCAGCACCTGAAACTGTGTAGCATCAGCTGTCCCAGGCCTGATCATTCCTGGAGGAATTCCTTTGAATTGGGCTTTTGGCATTTGGATATTGAAAGGTGAGATGAAATTTGAGAAGTTGCTTTAACTTGTGGCCATATCCAGAATTTAAATTCAGATCTTCCATATGAAAAAAGAAAAACATTAGTATATTGTATTGCCTATTCTGTTTTGTGGTAGTTAATAATTAAAAACATGCTGCAGTTGCTTTTAAGAATTCACAACGTGGAGACGAAGCATTACTTCAAGTTGTAATTTGACATACAATAATCTTTGCTGTATTTCAGTTATTTGCTAATGAAACTTGATTTCTTTTTCAATTTTGATGATACAAAGAAGGTGTGAACCGTGAAGGTTAGCACTCCCTATACAGGACCTCAAGCCTACATCCCAGAGG
Organism: Geococcyx californianus; assembly: GCA_013389885.1. Lineage (NCBI taxonomy): Eukaryota > Metazoa > Chordata > Aves > Cuculiformes > Neomorphidae > Geococcyx > Geococcyx californianus. Next base: position 42,715 of record VWPV01013388.1, read on the forward strand.
GCAGAAGCCACCCTACAGGTTATGGAAAGTCTATCCTCATTGCAGCTGTGAGGTGCAACAGCAGGGTGGAGGATACAACCCTCCAATTCAGTTTGCTGTGAAGAAAAGTAGTTAAGAATGAGCAAGACCAACAAACGAAACCCTCTCCCTGTCCCTTACCCCTCTCTCTTCAGACGCTTTAGTGAGTGCAGGGTCTGAAACGGAGGATGTCTGTCATTGTCAAGCTCTGGCATGCAGCCCGAACCACAAAATATTGCTGACCAGGTGAGGTACCAGCAAGTCTCCCAAGTACCACGTGCAGTTTGGCACCAAAGCTGGCTGCTCCCAGCTGCAAAGACTGGTTCCTGACTTCTCCATGCTTGTATCCAGCTGGCAAACCTTCCTGCCAAAGCAGATGTGGGTGCAAGCATGGTTCTTGCAGATGTTGGCCGCAGGCACAGCTGTTTCCCAGCCAGATGTGGATTTTTCCAGCATAACTCCGAATGTGAAGCACGCAGATAACAGCATTGTGTGCATGAGGTCAGGGAGAGCCATGGGACACCAAGGCTTGCTTTGGATGGCACGTAGTGCACAGGAAAGGTCCATGGAAGCTATTCTGAGCTGCACCTGTACTCCAAGAATGGGATTTTTATGCTCTCAAGTCCATGTCTGAGTTTCCCTGGCCAGGAGACAACTCATTTGTCTTCCGAATAAGACTGGATGTGAGTGGCTATTCGGGCAGTTTAGGCTGCCTGGTGACCTGATCCCCTGCATGAGATGGAAATTCCCCAACAAGACATTGTAATCACCTACTCCGATGTCCTGCACAGCATGGACCATACAATTTCATCAAGCACATGCTTCCTCAGGCTTGCAGTTTCTTTGAAAGATACTCTTTATCTCATTAGAAGTTACTAATTACATTTGGAGGGAATTCCCCAACTAGAAATCTCGAGTAACCCACCCTCTGCAAGCTTGTCTTCCACTCTGAATTTGACCCTTTCTGCTTCTCGCTTTTCCCTGTCAGCTTAGAGTTGTCTACTGCCAGGTGTCTCTCGGCACAGGTATTTATAGGTTCTTCTCTTTGTTGAGATTGTGATCCTTTGATTTCTCATTGGAATAAATTATCCAGATCTCAAATAATTATTATAGACTTTTCTGAACCATTTCACTCTTGCCAACATTCTTTTAAGAAATGAAAATGAGAAGTGAGGAGGCAATACTCCAGCCATTATTGTTGGTTTCAGTGGAAAGGACGTTGTTTACACCCCGTATTTTGCTTTTTGGCTGCTGCCTCACGCTGGGAGCTCAAGTGCTGCTAGTGATCCGTCAGGTCTTCGCAATTATTTTCTAAATCATTCGTTTCCAAGCACAATCCATAACTGTGACCTACATTTTTCTTTCCTACACATATGACCTTGCCTTTAGCTTTCTTACAGCGTCTGCTGTTGAAATGAGCCTTAGTTTCCAGGATCGCCCCATCACTCATGGGAGCTGACCTTATTAATTATGATCCCGCTAGCTTTTGGGTTGCCTGCAAACTATTATGGTTAATGGAGATGCCAACTGACTTGCAGTTGGCCGGCACATCTTGTTGCTCCCACTAGAGGCTAACTTGAATTGTCGCCGCCTGCCTGACTCTTGGGTAGCTCTGAAAAAACAGTGCACTTGGCAGGAGCATCCCAAACCTGGGATGTCCTGGGAGAAAGCTGATGAACTCTGCTCCACGTACTCCCCTCTATGGTGGTGGCTTTCTGTTTGCACTACCGGAAGCCGTGCTGCTGAGGTCCCAGAGCTCATCCTGAGATTGCCAGAAGGACTCGGCAGCAGTGTGAACCCCCATCAGGCTGTGTTTGTAGGTGTTGTCAGAGCCCTTCTGGAAGTGACCTTTCTGTTTGCCTGCAGCTGGCACCCCCGGGAAGCAGCCGGACGCCACGCAGAGTGTCAGGCCCGGGCTGTGCAGGTAATGTGGCTGCACACACTCCCTTTTCTGTTTACTTTCTCTGTATCTTTCTGGTTTGCCTGAATCATAGCTCCGGTTCCTGAAAAGACCTGGAGTGGGTGGTCATAGCTTCATGCAAGGGCTTGAGACTGCTCCCAAAGTACCACATAGATGAGTCCCCAACTTCCTTGGGGTGTTTGAAGATGCTGTTACCCTGACCACAGGAGTGTCCACCCACTGCACCTCCCCTGGGGTGGCGGCTGACACCACCACCTAGAAGGGCTGTCATTTACTCCTGAGGAGAACAAACTGGATGATGAGGCAGAGAGGCAGTGGAGCTGAATCCCTAAAAACCACTTCTTAGCCTAGTTTTGTGAGGCTTGGTCTTTACAAGGTCTTTACACCCATGCTGCTGCTTATCTGTCTCCCCCACACCCTCCAGCGACTGAGATCTGTTAGTGAGCTTAAAGTGGATTTGCCAGAGGGCCCCAGTCCCACAGAAGCCAGTGTCCTACAGGCAACAAAAAGCAGTGGGTGAACGGAGAAGGGAGGCTGGGCTAACGCAGTGCCAGCCTTCCAGCTGCCCCCTCCACACCAGGATCCTACGAGGCTCAGTGGGACTGACAGCACCTTTTTCCTCGGGCACAGCTGAAGCAGGAGGTGAGCGGGACCCTGTGCAACGCACATGGGACAAAACTGGAAATAGTGTGGGGGGTGAAAGCTCAGGGGAAATTAACTGGGAAGAGATGGCAGCCCAGGCTTTGCAACCTTGCTTGCAGAGCAGCAGGTCCAGGACTGGCAGTATGGAAAAGAGGAAGAGTTCTTCTCTATCAGTATCTTACACATCAATAATTTCCAACAAAATGCCAGTGACTGAATGTTTCAGGATCATCTCTCTGCGTCACGCACATGGTGTAGAAGTACTTCCCAATTATTAGTGTCAATACATTGGAAATAGGAGTAACTAAACACTAATTACCCTTCTGTTTGCACTTCGTAGTTTAGGGGAGCACGTGCCCTGGGTCACACCACGGACGAGCAGCAGCACTGCTGTGCAACCATTACAGCTTCATCCAAAATGACCTTGTCTCTGGCGCCGACTGTTGTGTCTCCTTGTGGGCTGTTTGCAAATGTGCTGATTAAACTATTAGTTGAGAATAGCACTTACTACACAGGAATGTTCCAAACATTAACTAATTAGAGTTTTTTTAAAAAATCTAAAAGGAAAAGTGCTATATAAGTGTTTCTAAGTATTATTAAGAACTACAGAGCAATGATTCCCCATTCTGTTTCTGTTTCTGATACTTCTTTGCAGCTTTAACTTCCTAATCCACCAGAAAATTTCCAATTAATAGTTCAGTATACCACGTGCCAAAAGATAATTTCCCCAAGATGTGTGAAGTAAATCCCAAAGTCAAAGACAGTTTTGTCATTCTATAAGTATATATACAATATTATATATAATATCGTATACAAGAGTGTGTATATGTATACATACACCCACATATACCTGTTTTACAAACACGTATGCATGCTTGTGTGTATGTCTGTCTATACACACATGTACGTGTGTCTGAGGACAATATGATGAAGGGAAGTTTTAGTAACCCTTCTCAGATGATGCTGTAGTAATACGTTCCCCCAGGAATGATACGCAGATCCCCTTAGGTCCATAACTCCAGTGTTTCTGACACTACCTTAGTAGCAATGATTCATGGCAAATAGGAGATTATATAGCAAATCGTACACACTAAATCAAGTCACCATCATAGTTTGCTACCAAAGGCCCTCCTGTATTTTGCCCTCTATTATTTAAGGAAACTGCAAAGACATTCAGGTGCTTCTGAAAGGCTCTCTAACAGCTCAGTGACAAGGTGACCTTATACAAATCCAGACAGAAACTGGTAAGGAAGGCTTTTTTCACACAGTATCACAGTATCACAGTATTGTAAGGTTGGAAGAGACCTTTGAGATCATCGAGTCCAACCTATGGCCCAACACCTACACCTACTACCTACACCTACTCCTACTTGTCAGCTACACCATGGCACTAAGTGCCTCATCCAAATTCTCTTTGAACACCTCCAGGGATGGTGACTCCACCCCCTCCCCGGGCAGCGCATTCCAATGGCCAATCACCCTCTCAGTGAAGAACTTCTTCCTAATGTCCAGCCTAAACCTCCCCTGGTGAAGCTTGAGACGGTGTCCTCTTGTTCTGTCACCGGTCAGAGAGAGAAGAGCACCACTCCTGCCTCACTACAGCCTCCCTCCTTCCTTCCATCCCACCATGATAGAAAAGCCTTCTTTTCACAGTACAGAGTGTTTGTGTGCCATTTGTAAACATGGAAAGGTGACAGCAAAGCAAAGCCCAAAATGCTGAGTACTGATTCACATTTACGTCTCAAGGAGTTTTGCTGATTTAATGGCTAAGAAAAAAAACCTGCAGACTTTCACATTGAGGAAGAACCAATGAAAGGTTAAAAACAACTGAAAACGTGATTTTACAGCCACATAATTAGCAGGTGTTTTCAGTTTTTCTTCAGAAAGAAGGCCAGTCAGCATTTATGGGATTGGAAAGGCCAACACTGCTATGAATGATGCATGGATCCGTATAGCCAGGAATGAGAGCCATGGAAAGAAAGGGTTTGTGAGGGGTAGAGGAACCGGCAGTTGAGGGGCTGTGGGAAAGGGAGGCCAGTGAGCAGAAAACAAAGAAACTAAAAAATTCAAGTTATGGAATGTAGACTCCTTTGGTGGCCTTGTGTTCAGAGGAGGGGAAGCTCCGATCATCCTAGAAAGTCTCTGTTTTGTCTCAGGAGAAATGTTATGTCTTTTCTCTTGAATCTGTGGCTGCAAGAATAGAGAACTGCAGCAATATCGCTGGCTGGCTAAAAACCAGGCTGCCATCAGCCTTTTCATGTTCCTGATTATGGCAGCTAAGCTTGGTCTTCACACCACTGACAACCGGATACGGTAGAGTGACTTGCAGGGCCAAAAACCAGCGGTGCTGGCAGATGTTCCGATGCTCCTTTCGTTGATCTGCACCAGGGAACACACATGACTGCTGTAGGACTGGGATAACCAGCAATTGCTACCCAGACCCATGGAGAACACAAGAACGTGAGATCCTGGGGCCACCTACAGAAGTTAGGTCCGTGCCAAGTGAGTGGTTTGGGCAAACTGTAACAACATCAATAGCTCAAAAATACTTGGCAAAAGTATTTCCACTGTGCCTTAAACTACAACCAAAACATCCTGCAGAATGTCGTAAATCTGGTTTGAAAAGAGTAGAACCTCACGGTGTTGCTCTCAGCAGTGCGACCACGTTGTGACCCCAGAGCACCACCTGCTGCCTCCTCACGCTGGAGCAGGGCTTTCCCAGCTGCCATCACTACAAAATATTGTTGCAATAATCAGGGTGATATTTTAAAATGTCATGGCCAATACCTTTTAACTATATGCTGACAAAGACTGAGCATTATTATAAAACCTGAAACCTACTATCTTCAGTCTAGCAATGTGAGGACAAAGGCTTCACTTTTGGAAAGGACATGAACTTAATTTCCAATTTTACGTCAAGAATACATCTGTGGATAGAGCCATAGCTGATTGCAAGGGCATTTATATGTAAAACTATTCACTTTCCAGGCATCTAAGTACAATAAAATGTGCCAGCAAAAATTACACCTCAAGATGTTCTCAAGTGTAAAAATCTGAGAACATCTGAAATAATTTCCAAACGTGTGTAGTTTGAAAAAATGTAGAAAATTAATATCTATTATGAATACAAAGCACATCTTGCTTTTGTACTTTAAGGGATAACAACTTAGTAATCTTGAATCCTTCTGATGTTCACACTTCTGCATCTTAAAGGCTTTTATGCCTTAAAAAGGCCAAATAAAATAATAATGAAATAAAATACCAATACAGTCCTCCGACGTTACTTCCCAACACTGTTGTTACTGTTTGTTCTTTTTTATTTTCTTTCCTTTTCTCTCCTTTTCCTCTCTCTCTCTCTCTCACACACATGGAAATCTTTCCCAGGCTGATTCCTTCTGCCACCATTCAGGGAAGGCTTGCAGGAGTGAGCAGCCTTTTGTGAGCACAGTTCAATCAGTAGTGCTGATGAGTTCCACACCCTGGACCTGTCAAGAACCTCTGATCACAAGCACTCTCAGTGTGCTCTCTGCCAACGCTCCGGATTTCATGGAGCTACAGAGAGTAACAGACAGGTCAGCAACCTAGGATGTAAACTGATTTAAAATTAGGGTGATAATTCAATATTAGAAAGTGAACTAGTGGAGCATACCCCCCCTCTTTTGGACCTAAGAGATAAGCAATAGCTTACCGTGCCCCTCAGGTACCTTGGTGAGCTGCCAGGGGTGCACAGTGTTGTGCTGCACATGGTGAGCAGCTTCTTCCAGCAAAGCAAAGCTGGATGGATGCAGCTCCTCTCGAAAACCACGGCCGCTCTGCCTGAGCCGCACTGTTAACAGGGCTGACACGAGACACTATTTTTGCAGAGGAATTACCTATTCCTTAAAGTATGACAGAACTCTGCCAGCCCCAAGTCTGAGCGTCCATACTCAGACAGATTAGCAAAGCAACTCTTTCCTGACCATAACGATCACCAGAAGGGTACTGAGGATTTTTTTTATTGTTATTATCAGGAATGTGTGGGGTAGTGAGGAGCTGAGGCTCTCTGCTTTTTCAGTTAGGCTGTTGACTCAGGGAAGGTGACTGAGACAAGATGTTTCGGAAGCTGTTCTTGGGGCTCTTTAAGGCTTTCAGAGGATTCTCACAGCCTGTGTTCTTGGTTGAATGCCTGCAGAGAACTGGGCACAGGAGGCCATAGTTCTTCCCAAGCTCTTCCCTGCCAGCGTGACTCTGACCTGGCCCCGACAGCACCAGTGTGTCCCTGCTTACCCTGATGCTGAGGGGCTGCTTCCCGAGGGGCACCCCTGCTAGACTCCAGCAGGGGAAGATGCCAGGCGTACTGCCAGTCCTCCACTCGCCAGCGCTGCCCTCTCCGATGCTACACAGCAAACCACAAAAGGACTTATTCCCCCATCTCCCTTTCGGTTGAGCTGGCTCCTTCCTCAAGCAACTGTGAAGAGGAGCAGCTGGGAAAGACATAACACAGTACATCTGTATTACACTTCCTTCAACAACGTGAAAGTTTTCCCAGGATTACATGGTGACTACGAACACTAACAGGCACATCCTGCACTCCTGAGCGTTCCTAAGCATGTCTCAGCCATGTTACCAAGACAGATGGGAAAGCATTCCTCATCTGTAGCAGCGCTGTTGCTCTGCACGGCTCTTTGATCCATCACTGTGCATGCCCTTTGTAATGATAATTTAGTCAGCGAGTCTGATACTTCATAATTCAATTTTGGAACTTCACCTTATCTGCTTTTTGTGTGCTGATATGAAATGGCACTGTTTCAAAATAACACCGTGCTCCTGGTATTTCAGATACCACAGGTATGTGTAAGAACTAGTGCCTGTTCATAGCTTTATTTTCTCTGTTTAACTAAGGCAGCGTTACTGGGTTGGCAGTTCAGAGGATGCTGTTCTCTGATTAAGCCTGGAGGAGTTGCTAGAGAAGAAGCAGCAGTTTCTGTAACTGCCTTCGACCGATGTCCTTTGGCCTTGACCTTTTGCATCCAGCAAACGGTTAGAGTAGCTGCCAAGCCTGTTCAGGCCAGTGTCTCTTCATTGCGATGACCAGGATGGGAATATTTTTCTGCAACTTGGCTACTGACATGGAACAGCTTTTTTAAACCCAGGAAACCAAACTGAAGCAAAATTAATATTTCAGAATTAATATTTTCTGACCAGCCTGTTTAATTAACTGACCTACACTGCGGAAATCAAAAGGTGAGAGAGACCATATACTTCTGCTGGACCAACAGGTTATCAAATACACCCCTCTCAAAAGGATTTTCTGTTAAGGAAGCAGGGGGCTGAACTTTTTGCTTAGGCAAGGTTCATTGTGTGCAATGTTTGCTTGATAAATTAGCTTTAAAACTTCAGCACACATACACATAAGGACTGACAGCGAAAACAGCTTCAGCACAACAGATTGTTGAAATGGCAGACGATCTTGATTTAGACTTGAGCTGTATTTGGATGAGATTCTACAGAATAAATGCACTTACAGATGGAAGACTCCTACATGAACAAGTCTTTTCATTTTGCAGGACCAGGCAGCAATGATTTTGTCTATTTAATTGAAATACACCTTAAGAATGCCCAACTCCATCAAACCTTGTACAAATCAGATTCAGACCGGATACCCCAAATCTGAGTTTACTAGTGGAATTTTCAGCTAACACTTTAGAGAAACTACAGATATTATGCAACATGCATCCTACAGAAGCATTTATTACAGAAGAATGCTTGGGTGGTTCTCCAGGTGATGGCTATTCTTGTCCTCATTTTCCCAAGAACCTCTCTGGACGATCTGCACAGCACATAGAGTGAGTCTGGCTCAGTGCCATTAGTTGCTCTTGTACAAGGCACAATAATCATTTTGTGTTCCTTTTAATTTCATATTAACATGACATAGTCTACTAGAACGATGTTTTTAAAGGACGGAACATGGCTGGAGCTTGTTATAAATAAGAATGAGGATGACTGGGTGCAGAAAGCCATCTATGATAAGGAACTGCACGGACTAAAAAAAATGTAACTTGACATGGTCTTACCTCTCTTGGCTCCCGAAAAAAATCTCCAGAGGACACAACACGACTCAGATTTTGTCTTGGAAAGGACTAGTTCTCTCCTAAACTGCTCAAGAGTATAGTAATGTATACGTAGTGTGAGACCAGGGCCAGACATCAGATGATGTCAATGCCAAGGGTCAGTTACATGGAAGGAAGCACAGGGCATGGCTGTGTGTCAGTTTTGAGTAGTAGCAACAAGCCTGGTGCTGTAGCCTTGGAGGCTCACACCTAAAAGTGCCAGGGGCTGGGGGTCTGGAGATGCTGCTGGGCAGCATGAGTGTCCCCAACCAGCTACTGGAGGAAGCTTTCCAGAAACCAGGGACGTGTGGGGATATGCTTAAAGAGCTTCTTCTACTCTAAAAACCAATGTTTTTGCAGGAAAACCACAACATGAATAAAATGTGAAGTCAAATCTCGCTGCTCAAGAACACTTCAAGGAAACAAACTGAAGTGGTCGTATCCAAATGTTTATGAAGCAGCACATCCCTTCATAATAGGGCAGCTGTGGAACCATCAAGAGCCTATAGAACAGGGATGTTTGTGATTGAACAGTGCTCATCTAGTCATTACTGAAATTAATTTCTGGAAAGGATTAGGTACTGGTTCCCCTGATCAGATGAATTCTTACTTTTCAAATACCTTACAAATTTCCAGTGCATTGGAGAGGTGTCTGGAGAATTTCAGCAAAATTGAGGGCACAACAAAATAAAGGAAATGTGGAAGGACTTATGCACTTAAACCTCTAGTACTGTAGAAAAATGTGCAATGACAAAGCAATACACGACTAAATTGTCTCAGGTGGAAAATTTCACACTTTGTATGGAGAGAGAAAAAAAAAAGAGTGGAAGCCAAGTGGAGTCTTAATTTTTAATCTAAGTTGCCTTCCAAAGTACATTAGGTAATTTTTTTTTTATCTAAAACTGATGAAGTTCTATGCATGCCCATTGAAATGTTAAGAGTCAAGTAGGAAACTGGGTTAGACAGGCAGACTGCAGTACATGTCTGCAGTTGGGTGTCGACTCAAGTTTCTGTCCTAGGTCTTTTGTTGGGATCTCATGTGTGCTGGGGATACACAAAAAATAACAGCGCACAGGGTACAGTCATCAAGATCACAATTCGCTTGAATCAAGAAGCAATGATGCAGAACTCACTCAGGCTTGGCCTCTTCCTGAAAAGCTTTACAATTTCATGTGAGACAAGCCAACTAAAGTTACAATTAAAAGAAAAAAAAAAAAAAGACAGAAAAAGGGAAGCAGGAGCGTGTGTTTGGGGTTTGGAATTCAGTAGCCTGGCAGAGGTGAGGCTGCTGCAGCTCCATGGCCCCAGGCCCAGCTGGAAGGAAGGCTGGGTGCATTCCTGCAGTGGGTATGCACACGTGGTACAGATCCTCCAGCGCACACGGCCCACCACGCAGGCGCTGACACTCAGCCCACCCAGTAGCCCTGGAGCCCCTGGTTTTGCAGGTGTGTACACACACACGTTCACATTTACACACACTCACGGGAAGCACAAACGCACCTCAGTCCTTCCAGTTCCTGGCACCCCTGACACGACTCCTGCGGAACTTTGCCCCTTCTCCTGGGGCAGGCACTGGGCTCTGCACACACGTGCATCGACAGCCTCGCAGCTGGGGCCTCCCACCAGCCCAGGCTGCTCCAGGCCCCATCCAACCTGGCCTTGAACCCTTCCAGGAATGGAGCATCCACAGCTTCCCTGGACAACCTGGGTCTCATATCCATACTGTGAAGAATTTCTTCCTAATGTCTAATCTAAAACTTCCTCTTCCAGTTTAACACTAAAATAGTCCCCAGTCCACAGGGTGATCCAGCTCTGCTCCGGGTGACCCATCCAGTTAGATGTCACTGAGGAACTGGGACAAGGGACTGCTGGCACTGATTCGGTCCTTAGGGTCCCACCACCACCACCTCAGAGCTATGTGGCACCTGTGATACCAAAAATGCCAGCAAATAAACTCTCTAAGACTAATTTTGGAGGTTTAGAAAGCGAGCATCTTTTATTTCAGCTCTGGATGCATAATGGAATGATTTCCACCAATCATGCATAATGAGACAAGAGCTGGTTACAGAATATATATCACATAAATTGTATAAATTCTCCCAGAAATCTCATGCATATTCTACTACTTTCCACGGATTAATTTTAATTGTATTTTGAACTTCACAACAGCAAAGTCTCTACTAATTAGAGATTTGGAGCCAGTTCTCTGT